>CAKOAT010649598.1:55025-76216 GCA_932364175.1 Eruca vesicaria subsp. sativa | reverse complement strand
CGAGCCTCAGCAGTGCGATTGTCCAGGGCTCGGCTCATGATAAGGAAACCCTACCAAAGAGAAGAATTAAGCAATGTCATAAAAACTGCTCGAAAAAGAAAACAATAAACGCACGTACCTCCTTAGCTATCTCAGACCCCCTAATAAGCTCCGGAACTTGATCATGGTCAATGTCCGGAAAATGGGAGGTCGATGATCCACCCGCCTTCGTCCAGACGCCATCTTCCGCCTGACTATCAAGAAAATCCTTGAGAATATTATCAGGAGAAGCCGCGCGCTCTGAGTCATCGTCTTCAACTACCGGATTTTTATCCCTTCGGAAGCGTGATTTGCCACTCCCCATCGAGGGAACATGCGGAATGAACTCCCCGATAAACGGATCCTCTTCGTAAATCGGAGAATCCGCAAAAAGTCGAGATCGAAGAGGGCAACCGCTTGACGGACACGTTGCGGAGAAAAACTGCACCAACCAACTTCACCACGTCTGAGAGAAGTGGTGATGTCCGAAAGATCCTCGGGATACGGAGGCAAAGGGTTGGTCACTGTGGAAAAACAGAAAGTCATTTTAAAAAAAATAATAATAATAATAAAAAGAAGAAGATTCGTGTGAACTCGAGTCGCATACCTCTCCGACCCCACGTGATCGTAAAAAGCGGAATGCTACCCTCCTCGACCGACGCACCGTCGATACGAACGTAGAAGAAATTTTTCTTCCAAGAAGTAGAGAGCGTTGGGCAGTCCGTAACAATTTCGTCACGAGGGCATAGAGTGATCCTCCGCGATGCACCCGTGGGCTTTAAAAGACCCTCGACATGATCGACGGTAAGGGTGATTCCCTGCTCGTAACTCAGCGTCAAAAGACCAACGAGTTGCTTTAAACTTGGAGGAGTCAATTGACTGATCGATAGTCCCAGCCTGTGAAGGCAATGAACGATGATTTCCGGGATCGGAAACCATAAGTGGCACTGTTGCAAGAAAATGTTGTAACATGTGAAAAAACCCTCGGGCGCATCCTTGTCGCGTTCCCCAGCAAGTGGGGAACGAAACTCGACGGCCTCTGGAACTCGGCAGAATTCACGCATGTAATCGATACTGTTAAAGAGCGTCAAGCTCGGACGTCCGGAAATTTGATCGACGTCCGACGAAGCTGGAACCCAAGTTCCAGGCCTAGCGGACCCCGACTTGTCCCCGAGCGCCCAAAAAGCCTCGAGGTCCGCCGGATCGATTAACGGGGACGAATACTCTTCTTTCGGAGCCAAAGCTGGAGGCTGCGAACTCGTTCCCTCAGAATTGTGGAAATTGGAACTAGTTGAGGAACGAGTCTTTCTTCCTGAAAACATGTTTGAAGATCTTCAAAGAAAGTGGAGAGAAAAATTTCTTGAATAAGTTGTAGAAGGTGGAATAAAGAATTCAAAATTTTACTCCATGTACTTATAGGAAAGGATTTTACTATTCACTTTTGGACTTTTGGCCATTAAAGTTCCGCCTAATTCCACCAAACTCGCCAAACGAGCTCAAACCACTCGCAAGAATCTCACGATTATTACGAGCTGGGGGGCTAACTGTTGGGGTCAAAATCGGTACGACGGAATTAATAGCCAAAACTCCCCGCAAAAATACAAAAGGAACAGTTTTATAAAACCCGAGGAGTAGTTTTATAAAACTCGCAGATCATTTTATAAAACTCGAAAGGCCGTTTTATAAAACCCGAAGATCGTTTTATAAAACTCAAGGATCGTTTTATAAAAATCAAGGATCGTTTTATGAAACTCGAGAAGCCGTTTTATAAAACCCGAAGATCGTTTTATAAAGCTCGATAATCATTTTATAAAACTCGAAAGGCTGTTTTATAAAACCCGAAGATCGTTTATGAAATTCAAGGATCGTTTTATAAAACTCGAAAAGCCGTTTTATAAAACTCGAAGATCGTTTTATAAACTCGAAGATCGTTTTATAAAACTCGAATATCGTTTTATAAAACTCGAAGATCGTTTTATAAAACTCGAAGATCGTTTTATAAATCCGAAGATCGTTTTATAAAACTCGAGAATCGTTTTATAAAACTCGAAAAGCCGTTTTATAAAACTCGAAGATCGTTTTATAAACTCAAAGATCGTTTTATAAAACTCAAAGATCGTTTTATAAAACTCGAAGATCGTTTTATAAACTCGAAGATCGTTTTATAAAACTCGAATATCGTTTTATAAAACTAGAAGATAGTTTTATAAAACTCGAAGATCGTTTTATAAATCCGAAGATCGTTTTATAAAACTTGAGAATCGTTTTACGAAACTGGAAAAAACCGAAACAGCCGTAAAACGCGAACTAGTCACGATTAGTTCGCCCATGGGCGAACTAAGCCAAGCCAGCTTAGTTCGCCGATGGGCGAACTAGGAGACACTCAACTAGTTCGCCCATCAGCGAACTAACCGGCCCGGCTTAGTTCGCCGATGGGCGAACTAGATGAGTATCTCTTAGTTCGCCCATCGGCGAACTAACCCGGCCCGGCTTAGTTCGACGATGGGCGAACTAAGAGATGCTCTCTAGTTCGCCGATGGGCGAACTAAGCCAGCCCGGCTTAGTTCGCCGATGGGCGAACTAGGAGATGCTCGACTAGTTCGCCCATCGGCGAACTAGAGACTTCCCGGATATTCCGCGTCTCGATCTCCCGCATTCCCGATTCGAAACTTACGTCGTTTTAAACCACGGCCGAAACATCTCCCGTTCCATCTCGATCCGACCTACCGTTCGAGTTTTACGATAAAAACCGTAAAACTTCGCTTTCTCGGAAAGAACTCGAGGAAATCGTATAAAACGGCAACGGTTAAACGAAACACCGAACATTGCCTAAACTATACGATTTATTCGAGATTTCTCGCTGAAATCATAAAAATGCGTTTTTAATAAAAAACGTCGAGTAAATCGTAAAAAACGTGTTTTTAATAAAAAGTCGAGTAAATCGTAGAACTTTACGATTAACTCGAGGAATTTACTAAAAACGATGTCAGATCAGGAAACGATTCCGTAAAAAGTCGGAAAACGAATTTATCGCAAAACGGCCCGGAAGGGCCTAAAACGCGATAAAAACCCATCTTGCGATCTTAACGAAATCTAACCCGCAGATTCGATAACCTTTTGACGGTTTACTCGCAGGAGGAAAATAAAAGTCAAGTTTGAAGATAAAAGGAAGGTTTGAAGAAAAAATAGAAGATTTCCGCGAAAGAAAAGGAAGGATCGAGAAAAATGGAAAATTCCCGATTTAGTCAAATCTGGGCGAAATGGAAAGATCGGATAGCCAAGGCGAGGAGTATATAAATAGGAGGTCTAGGGCAGAAGCAAGACACACGAAATTCAGAGCTCTCACCACCAAAACTAGCATTTAGGAATCTTTCTGTTTTTCTGTTAAGCGAGCTGCGTCTCAATTAGGGTTTTTTGTTCTTAAGTTTTCGGCTACTCTCTTTGTACCAGTTCAACGCAGATTCGGAATAAGAAACTCTTTGCTCTCGATTTTCGTTTATCTTTTAATAATTCTAATTTTTCTTGTTATCTTAATCTTCGTTGCGCGGTTCTTCAGATAGCCGGTTCCTCTGGAAACATAGGGTTTTCCCGAAGTTTCCTTTTTTACGATTTGTTGACAGTAGGTGGATTTCGGTTCCCACAACAGATCTGCTTGTTTAGGAGCTTCTGAATGTTGTCTAGCTGTGCTTGAACTTCATTGACATACTCATTCCCAAGGTATGATGTAGTCTGCGTCACAGAGTTCTTTGTGATGTTACTGGAAGCCAAGTTATCAATTAGCTTGATAGCATTTTGCGGATTTCTGGTGGTGAATTTGCCATCACTAGCTGTATCAAGGGCTCTGTTGAAATATGGGCTGATGCCTCTGTAGAAAGTGCAGAGCAGTTGCACTTTGTTGAATCTGTGGTGTGGGCAGTCTCGCTGGTTGGATTTGAATCTGTTCCAAGTATCCTTGAATGACTCTTCAGGGGCTTGGGTAAATGTAGCAATTTTCCTCCTCCAGTCTTCAGCGCGTGAATCATCAAAGAAATTATGCAGGAAGGCGTGCTTGATGTCACTCCAGGTGGTAAGGGAACCTGGTGGTAGTTGTCTCAGCCACTGCAAAGCTTCTCTAGATAGAGAGTACTTGAAATGCTTGCAGAAAAGATAGTCTTGAGGGACTCCTTTTGCTTTGACTAGGGTTACAAGATCCTCGAACCTCTCTAGATGGTCCATAGGATACTCATGGGGCAAACCACAGAAAGGGATTTGTCCTACAAGTGTGTAGTACTGCGGCTTGAGCTCAAAATCTCCTCTCTGAATAGCAGGAAGGAGGATGGCTGATCGGTTTGAATAGAACTGATCCGGACGGTTGTAATCAGCCAAAGTTCTGGTCTCTTCTATAGGTTGAATGATGCCTGCATATGCAGTGTCTTCTTCAGTAATGACCTCCTTCTGATCATTCAGATTCTGACCTGCTGTGTTTCGCAGGTGACCATCTTTATCACCCAAGTCTCCATTCTCATCGGGTATGAGAATCATAGGCGCTACCATGTCTCGCCGGTTAGTATTGATCGATGTAGGGTGAGGTGTATCGATCGATGTCAAGTGAAGGGTATCGGTCGATGAATGGTTGTTGATGTCGAACGATGGGATGGTGTGGGTATCGGTCAACGAACGGTTGTTGATGTCGATCGATGGGATGGTGAGGGAATCGGTCGACGAACGGTTGTTGATCGTCGGTGGAAAGCGCGTATCGGTCGATAGTGAGGTGTTGGTATCGATCGATGTGGAGCGTAGGTCTTTGCGGATGCTACGTTCCAGATTGTTGGGATCTTCTGAGTACAAAAGTATCTTGTCCTTGTTGCTTCTAGTACTGTTGGGCATGTACCTGAAAAGGACAAAAGAAAAAAAAAAATTTGTCAAAAGATTGAAAAATAAAAAGTAACAAATAACCTAAACTGAATCAGAATAAATCTAATAGTAAACTTAGTTCCCCGGCAACGGCGCCTAATTTGATATCACTCAAATGTTTAACCCTAAGGAGTGATTTACTCTCTCAAATAAGAGGTTCAATCGTAGTACTTAGGGATCGAATCCACAAGGAACTAGAGTCACAAAAGATATAATCCTAAGTGATTAAGCTAGGTTGAAAAGGTTTAAAACAATAAATAAAAGTTGGTAGCAATGGTAAGTTGCTAAGGAAAATAGGTTTTGGGTNTTTAACCCTAAGGAGTGATTTACTCTCTCAAATAAGAGGTTCAATCGTAGTACTTAGGGATCGAATCCACAAGGAACTAGAGTCACAAAAGATATAATCCTAAGTGATTAAGCTAGGTTGAAAAGGTTTAAAACAATAAATAAAAGTTGGTAGCAATGGTAAGTTGCTAAGGAAAATAGGTTTTGGGTTTAAAAACAATAAAAGAAAGTAGTTAGATTCAAGGTTACTATTTAGAAAATCAGGATTATAAATCTATGGATGTCTTAACGAATTGCTTGCAAATATATGAGAACTTCAATCCCTAGAAAAATCTATAGCTGTCGCTATTAGACTCGTCCATTGATCTGATTGCCGACAGTACCGATCGATGTTGCTATCACAGTGTCGATCGATATATGTTACCGCCAATCGATGACTCTATAGGAGTATCGATCGATATAGCATCAGATCGAATTGAAACTTTGTTCACCCGAGAATTTCTATTAGACCGGCAATCGCACGTGCCTAATAGAGTCTGAGCTTAGTCAAATGGTTTCAGGACAATGATAGAATAGAATACAAAACTTAGATAAAAACTCAATACTTTCTTATTTGATCTAATGATGTCTTTCTAGGGCTCATAGGCATAACTATAAATATGAGTACAATTAGGTTAAAAACTCGTCAGGGGCAATCTTGTAATTTGGTGAGAACTTGGGCTTCAAGTCGGCCAAACTAAATCTTGCTCATCACGCTCTGTCTAGGTCGATGGTACATGGTGTACATCGATCGATGGAGTATCTCGACTTCAACTTCTACGGAATCGTCATCGATCGATTACACAAGGTGTGTATCGATCGATATGTGTCTCTCAATGTCGGATCTTCATAGTCATCTTGGAAAACTCTCCTTTAAGGTCCATAAGGCACCTAAATCATCAGTTTACTACAAAATGCTCCTGAACCTGAAAACATACCTAATAGACTCCAACACATAGATAATACTTATAAAAACATATAAAATCATGACCAAAAACGGGTCAAAATCATGGTATATCATCGACGTCAGCGTCTCTAGCTCCTTCTTTCTTTTAGGAAATGAGCACGCTCGAATGTGTAGCGATCGTTTTTCTCGGTTGTACGAGAGATTGGATTGGTTTGCGAGTTAGAGAACAGAAGATCGAGATAGACAAAAATTGCTTACAACTTAGCATGCTAGACTATCCTTCTAAATTCTAAGTTGCCTAGGTTTTACGGCAGTTTACAAGTCGTTTTCATTCCTTTCCTACGAGAAATTAGAAGTCTAATAAAATTTTCAAATCGTTCATACCTTAGTTTCATTGACGATTTGGGATTGTCTATTCCTCGTTCTTCGTCTTATGACTTAGCGGTCTTCGACGAATTCTCAACAAGAGTATCGGAGCGAGGAGTTAACCATCAGAGTTCATGTTCTTGTTTCTTCGTACTGCTGGTTTTACTTATCCGACTAGGTGCGCTATCGAAAAATCAATCACGCGTTTATGACTATATGTTTTCGACTTAACATGGCAGAGTTTCGTAAAACCGGATTGCGTTTAGAGAGTTTAAATCTCTGGTATATTTTAGGAAACTTCTGGTGTTAAGTCGACCGTTGCCGTTTTAGACGATTGATTCGAACTTATACGAAAAAACAAGTCTTTGCGGTTTTTATCTTAAAATCTCAATGAAAATTCCGATCGGGCGAAACGAGAATCAGAGAGATCAAGACTCAAGAAGAAACTAGAGGTTTGGTTCAGCTCGACGTAGGACGAGCCACGTGAACCCTTTCAGCTCGCCGTGTGGCGACCTGGATTGTAAAACCTTGGGGCAAAGTCAGCACCTCTTGGGCGAGGAGAAAGGCTGGTTAGCGCCCCGTACGGTGAGCTAACTTGAACGGTTCAGCTCGCCTTACGGCGAGCTAACTTTGAACGGTTCAGCTCGCCGTACGCCGAGCTAACTTTGAACGGTTCAGCTCGCCGCACGGCGAGTTAGACGATAAAAAACCTTGGGGCAAAGTCAGCGTCTCTTGGGCGTGGTGGAAAGTCCTCTCAGCTTGCCATACGGCGAGCTGAGCTTGCTCGGTTCAGCTCGCCGTACGGCGAGCTGAGATTGCTCGGTTCAGCTCGCCATACGGCGAGCTGAGCTTACTCGGTTCAGCTCGCCGTACAAAATCCATTTTCGGCCAAACACATAAAGATCTAAATTTTTAAGTCTCATATGAGACTACAACTCCGGACACCCTCCGCACTCGGAGCCTCGTCCTCATCCATCGCATCACCACCTTCACCTTCGTCAGCAATCTCCGGGTCGTTGCTCTCATCTGCATCAGGCTGAGGGACGCTTTCGGCAGCAAGACCCGGGTCGGAGTCATTTCCCTCGACAGGAACATCCCCTTCTGTCGTGCGGACCGCCGATCCCTCAAAGCTCTTCATCTTGTGCTGAAGTCTGCGCAGCTCCGAAGCCTTGGACTTCTTTGCATCCTTCGCCTTGAGCAGAGATATCGCGGTCTTTCAAGATCACGCTCCAAATCGCTAATCCTAACCTCGAACCGAGATACCTCCGCGGAATGCACGTCCTCTATCACCTTCAGTTTCCCCTCGAGCTGAGCGGACCTCTCCTGCGACTCAGCCAACTCCTTGGCTAAACGCTCAACTTAAGACCCACACTCTTTGATCATCCTGTCGATCAAGGAAACAAACTAGAAAATCCCAGATAGACGATCAGACACAAATGATAGTCTTTTTAAAACAAGTACTCGCAAACCTGTACCTTGGCACGGTGTTGAAACATAGAACTCGAGCTTAGCGCCTTGCTTGACGAAGCTCCAGTCTCCAGACCCTTTGCGCCTCTCTTTATCTTGGGAACATCGGGGTTCGTGCAAGTTCTCTTACGACCTTTGGCTGGAGCAGCCAGCGTTGTGCTAAGCGCTGGAAGTCCCAGAACAATCACCCTCTTGGCCGGAGGAGGAGGCCTCAAAGTCGCGACCGGTTCGACCACGGTAGGAACCGCAAACATTCCACCCTTGGTAGGAGCTGCAACCGTTCCAACCACGGTAGGAGCCGCAACCGTTCCAACCTCGGTAAGAGCCGCAACCGTTCCAACCTTGGTAGGAACCGCAACCGTTCCGACCTCGGTAGGATCCGCAACCGTTCCGACCTCGGTAGGAACCGCTACATTTTTTACTACAGCAAGGGGAGGAACTGCAGATGAACCCAACGGTTCAATAACGACGCTCATCGAGGATTTAACTACCGTATCCACCGTTTCGTCCAAAATAGCTTTGACCTCTTTCGAAAGAACGGACGGGTCCACCGGAGGTGCGCAACTCGGCAACGTGTTCTCCTCAGCATCGCTGCGATCCATCTACTCCTGAAACAAGAGAAACTCAGAAATACGAGCATCCTGCGAATGTGCCATAGGGTTGTCACTAGCTGAGAGCTCATGGTCTTGTTGATCACCTTGGGAAGAAGACATCTTGGCAATTTTTCTAGAGAGAAGTTGGAGAGAAATTTGAGAGAAGTTGGAGAGAAATTTGAGAGATAGAATATATGTGAAGTAATGATCCAATACTTATAGAAAATAAGGAAATTGCCTCTAGTGATTAGACAAATCGCCGCCGTGGATTCCGATTAAAACAACCTCAGTCGCCCCCAAAAACCTCATCCGAAGCTTGCGAGCTGGGGGGCTAACTGTTGGTGTCAAAAACCGTAATCTCGGAACCAACGACTACGATAATTTCTGTTAAGAGTAAAATCATTACTTTCCGCAAAAATAAAAATAGAATAAGTTTTATAAAACTCGAGAAATCGTTTTATTAAATTTTAATAAATTTCCAAACAAAGGAAATCCGCGGAAAACTCGGAAATCGCTATCTCAAACGAACGAAACAAACATTGATTACACGATCGTCCGAGTTAAGCACGAAACCGCGAAAAACCACATCCGAGAAAAACGATCAAGACTAGCTCGTCGTACGGCGAGCTAGAACGATTCCCGGGTAGCTCGCCGGTCCGGTTCGGCTCATCGTACGTCGAGCCGACCATCCCGAGCCTCGATCTCCCACGTCCTCGATTCAAGGCATACGTCCTTCGACACGATCATGTTCCGAACCACGGTCGAAATGTCTCCCGTTTCGTCTCGATCCGTCCATTCGTTCAAGTTTTACGATAAAAACCGTAAAACTTTGTTTTCTAGAAAAGAACTCGAGGAAATCGTATAAAACGGCAACGGTTAAACGAAACACCAAACATTGCCTAAACTATACGATTTATTCGAGATCTTTCATAAAAATCGTAAAAAACGCGTTTTAAATGAAAAACTTCGAGTGAACCGTAAAAACAGCAACGATTGACCGAAAAATGAACGTAGCTAAACTTTACGATTAACTCGAGGAATTTATTAAAAATGGAATCGAATCAGGAAACGGTCTCATATAAAGTCGTAAAATGGATTTATCGCAAAACGGCTTGGAATATCCTAAAACATGATAAAAGCCCATCTCGCGATTTTAACGAAACCTAACCCGAAGATACGATAACATTTTTACGATTTACCCGCAGAAGGAAGATAAATGTCAAGTTTGAAGATAAATAGAACATTTCCGCGGGAAAAAAGGAAAGATAAGCATAAAAGGAAGATTCTCGATAAACTCAAATCTGGGCAAAATGGAAGGACCAAACCGCCAAGAAAGGAAGTATATAAGCAAGAGGCATAGGGCAGAAGCAGAGGACGAAAATTAGACCTAGAGAGGTAGCTGTTAGCTTAGGCGAATTTTGGACTTAGGTGTTTAGACTAGCAAGTCAGATCCTTAGAACGTTTTGACGTCTAAGTTCCGCAATTCTCTTTTAACAGCAGTCAATGTCTTATTCAATAAAGCTCTTACGCAAATTCTCTATCTATATTCTGTTCGTCGTTATTCTTATTCATCCATATTCTGTTAACTTTGTTGGTTTTAGTGATTTCCGCAGAGATCCAGGACCTCGGGGAAATTAGGGTTTTCCTAAGTTTCCATATTTGACGGAAAATCGACGGTGTGAATTTCGGTTCCCACAGTTTGGCACTAGAAGGAGGGGGGTCGGATTCTTTTACAAAATAATCGCTAGAACGAACGAGAAAAGACATGCCTAACCTAAACTGCGACGTCATCTCGTTTGAGAAAAGAGCAACGATCGATTCGATCAAACCTCTCAACGATCTTCTCGTCATCGAGCTGACGATCCAGAATATGGATGCCGCAAGGATATTAGTCGATACCGAAAGCTCGGCTGATATCATCTTTAAAAACACTCTCAGGAGAATGGAAATCGATCTGTCTGAAATCGAGGAAAACGCAAGCCCGCTAGTAGGATTCTCGGGAGAAGTCACCATGACTCTCGGTACGATCAACCTTACGGTTCGCGCCGGGGGCATAGTGAAAAACGTTGAATTCCAAGTCGTCGACCGACCCATGTCTTACAACGCGATCGTAGGGACACCGTGGTTAAATTCGATGCAAGCGGTTCCGTCGACGTACCACATGTGTCTTAAGTTTCCGACTCCGTACGGAATCGAGACCATATGGGGAAATCGGAGAACCTCGCAAGTTTGCTATGCCGCAGATTTAAAATGAAAAAATATGCCGTCCGACACTTCTTCCAAAAATAAAAAGAAGTCCTCAGCCCCCGACAATGCCCCAGAGCAGGATAAAACGGAACTCTTCTGGCAGTTGCGAGCAGCCGAGGCATTGAAAGGTAAACGCGAACCAACCTGCGAACCTGTCATCTCAGTATGCATCGACGAAGCTTTCCCAGAACGCTGCGTCGAAATCAGTGTGAACCTGAGCGAGACCTTAAAAGCCGAACTCCTGATATGTCTGAAAAACTCGAACACGTTCGCTTGGACTGCGGAAGATATGCTAGGGATCGACATTAACATCACATGTCATGAACATAACGTTGACCCAACATCCAAACCCGTCAAACAAAAAAGACGAAAACTGGGGTCAGAACGTGCCGAATCGGTCAACAACGAAGTCGACAGACTCCTCAAAGTAGGATCGATCACGGAAGTTTGGTATCCTGACTGGCTCGCCAATCGTGTCGTCGTAAAGAAAAAGAACAGAAAGTGGCGAGTTTGCGTCGATTTCACCGATCTCAATAAAGCGTGTCCTAAAGATAATTATCCGCTGCCACACATCGATCGCTTAGTCGAGGCAACCGCGGGAAACAAACGCTTATCTTTCATGGACGCCTTTTCGGGATACAATCAGATCATGATGAACCCCGACGATCGGGAGAAAACCGCATTCATAGCTGATCGCAGAACTTACTGCTATAAAGTGATGCCTTTTGGCCTTAAAAATGCCGGTGCGACTTATCAACAACTCGTCAATCGCATGTTCTCCGAAAAACTTGGAAAAACAATGGAAGTGTACATCGACGATATGCTCGTGAAATCGCTCGAAGACCGAGACCATCTCGTACATCTCCAAGAATGTTTCGAGAGGCTCAACCTTCATGACATGAAGTTGAACCCTGCGAAGTGTCGGTTTGCCGTCGCATCCGAAGAATTTTTAGGATATCTCGTCACTTACCGAGGGATTGAGGCCAACCCAAAGCAAATCAAGGCACTGATAGAAATGGTTTCCCCTAGAACAAAACGCAAGGTACAAAGGCTGACTGGCAGGGTCGCAACGCTTTCAACGGATAAATGTCTGCCTTTCTACGAAACATTGAAGGGTAACCAAAAATTCGAGTGGTCCGAGGAATGCGAGAAAGCTTTCCAACAGCTGAAACATTACCTAGATACCCCGCCAATACTCGTGAAACCTGTAGAAGGAGAACCATTATTTGTCTACATCGCAGTATCAACGACCGCCGTAAGTGGTGTCCTCATCCGAGAAGAACGCGGCGAACAAAAGCCGATCTTTTACGTAAGTAAGACACTACTAGACGCAGAGACGCGATATCCAATGATGGAGAATTTGGCTTTGGCAGTAGTCATGTCGGCAAGAAAACTGAGACCGTACTTTCAATATCACACTATTGTCGTGCCCACTTCGTTCCCTCTCCAAACTATTTTGCACAGTCCCAGCCAATCGGGAAGATTAGCAAAATGGGCAATCGAGCTGAGCGAGTACGATATTTAATATCGCTCAAAAACTTGTGCAAAATCGCAAGTACTCGCGGACTTCATAGTGGAACTCCCAATGGGAAGCGTGTCCGACCAAGAACCGAACTCAACCTGGATCCGATACGTTGACGGATCCTCATCCAAACAAGGCTCCGGGATCGGCATCTGACTCACATCTCCTACAGGAGAAGTCTTGGAACAGTCATTCCGATTAATTTTCCACGCTTCGAACAACGAAGCCGAATATGAGGTCTTGATCGCAGGACTACGATTAGCTTACGGCCTGAAGATTCGTAACCTTCACGCTTACTACAACTCCCAGCTAGTGGCTAGCCATTTGTGGGAACCGAAATCCACACTGTCAATTTTCCGTCAAATATGGAAACTTAGGGAAAACCCTAATTTTCCCGAGGTCATGGATCTCTGCGGAAATCACTAAAACAAACGAAATCAATAGAATATGGATGAACAACGAAGAACAGAGAATGAATAATTTGCATGAAAGCTTTTTATTGAATAAGAGATCGACAATTGTTACAAGAAAGAATCGAAGAACTTAGACATCGAAACGTTCTAAGGATCTGGCTTGCTAGTCTAAACGCTAAGTCCTAAATTTCTAAGCTAACAGCCGCCTCTCTAGGTATGATTTTCGTCCCCCTGCTTTCGCCCTATGCCTCTTGCTTATATACTCCTCTCCTAGGCGGTTTAGTCTTTCCATTTCGCCCAGATTCGAGTTTATCGGGAATCTTCCATTTATCTCGATCCTTCCTTTTTTCTGCGGATATCTTCTATTTATCTTCAAACTTGCCATTTATCTTTAAACTTGACATTTATCTCCCTTCTGCGAGTAAACCGTCAAAACGTTATCGTATTTTTGGGTTTGATTTTGTTAAGATCGCAAGATGGGCTTTTATCGCATTTTAGGACCTTCCGGGCCGTTTTGCGATAAATCCGTCTTGCGACTTTATACGAGATCGTTTCCTGATCCGATGCGATATTTAGTAAATTCCCTGAGTTAATTGAAAAGTTTAGCTACGTTCGTTTCTCGGTTAATCGTTGCCGTTTTTACGATTCACTCGACGATTTTATTAAAAACGCGTTTTTTACGATTTTTATGAAAAATCTCGAATAAATCGTATAGTTTAGGCAATGTTCGGTGTTTCATTTAACCGTTGCCGTTTTATACGATTTCCTCGAGTTCTTATCGAGAAAACAAAGTTTTACGGTTTTTATCGAGACGGATCGAGACGAAACGAGAGACATTCCGACCGTGGTTTAGAACACGATCGTGTCGAAGGACGTAAACCTTGAATTGGGAATGCGGAAGATCAAAGCTCGGGATGGTCGGTTCGACGTACGACGAGCCGAACCGGACCGGTTCAGCTCGCCGTTTGGCGAGCTGCCTGGGAAGCTTCTACCGGCGTTTACCGGTTGGCTCCCAATTTACCGGCATTTCGTTCTGCGGTATTTTGGAAGACTTTTCGTAGCGGCGTTTACCGGTTGCCTTCGTGAAATTTGCGACCGCGTACGTTTGCGTTGTAGTACTTTGCGGCCGCTTGCTGATAGTTTTGAATTCGGACGAGGGCTTGATCCCGTCGTTCGTTAATCAAATCGAGTTCGTCAAGAAGCATCGAGTTGTTTGACTCTTCCCTTTCTGGGAGCAACCTTCTGCGTACTCCCGGAAATTTGACTTCTGCGGGAATCATGCACTATGTTCCGTATACGAGGGCAAAAGGAGTTTCACCCGTTGCTCGCCTCGGGGTCGTGCGGTGCGACCATAAAACTCCCTCAAGCTCTTCGGCCCACTTGCCCTTTTTGGCGTCGAGGCGTTTTTTGAGGCCGTCGAGGATAGTTTTATTAATAGTCTCGGCTTGTCTGTTGCCTTGAGGATATTTGGTCAATCGTATTTTCCATTTTTCACAGAAGGCTTCGAATCTAGTTGAAATAAATTGAGACCCGTTGTCTGTCACGATTTCGTATGGGACTCCATGTCTGCAGACTATGTTCTTCCATACGAAACTCTCTACTTGGGCGTCTTTGATGCTTGCGTAAGAGTCGGCTTCAACCCATTTAGAGAAGAAGTTGGTCAGGACCAAAAGGAACCGTTTTTGTTTTGACGCGTGCATTGGCCCGACTATATCCATCGACCATCGCATGAACGGATACGGTGCCGAGATAGACGAGAGAACTTCGGCAGGTTGGTGAATAGTCAGAGCGTGCCGCTGGCACTTCTCGCATTTTCGCGAAAAATCCTCGCAATCTTTTACCATCGTTGGCCAGAAATATCCGTGGCGCTTGATTTTTATTGCGAGAGATCTTCCGCCGGAATGGTTTCCGCAAGATCCGGAGTGCACTTCCTGCATTATCCGCTGTGCTTTCTACCCTTGCACGCAAGTCATTAGTGGTATGGAGAATCTCCATTTGTAAATTCTCCGTCAACTACCACATACCGTGCGGCCTGAGTTTTTATTTTCCGGGCCGCCCATTTTTCCGGAGGGAGTTCTCCGTCGGTTATGTATGCGAGAATCGTTTCCATCCAGGGACGACTAAATCCGTAATCAGACTGATCTTCGACTGGACGGTTCTCGTCTATACCGTCCTCCGATTCTTTGATCAGGTTTATAACTACGGACGGTCCGATGCTCGGATATTCGATGAATTCGACAGGAATTACCCTGCTCATACCAGGGTCCGAGCTGGATGCCAAGGCGGCCAAGGCGTCTGCCTGAACGTTTTCCACTCGAGGGATTCTAGTAAGGGCGAACTGATCGAACTTTTGGGTTAGATCTTTTACTAAGATTAGATATGCTTCCATTCTCTCGTCCCTCGCTTCGTATTCTCCGCTGAACTGGCTAGCCACTAGCTGGGAATCGCAGTAAGCGTGAAGGTTACGAATCTTCAGACCGTGAGCTAATCGTAATCCTGCGATCAAGGCCTCATATTCGGCTTCGTTGTTCGAAGCGTGGAAAATTAATCGGAATGACTGTTCCAACACTTCTCCCGTTGGGGATGCGAGTCGGATGCCGATCCTGGAGCCTTGTTTGGATGAGGATCCGTCAACGTATAGGATCCAAGTCGAGTTCGGCTCTTGGTTGGACATGCTTCCCGTTGGGAGTTCCACTATGAAGTCCGCGAGTACTTGCGATTTTGCGCAAGTCTTTGCGCGATATTCAATATCGTACTCGCTCAGCTTGATCGCCCATTTTTCTAATCTACCCGATTGGCTGGGACTATGCAAAATGGTGCGGAGAGGGAACGAGGTGGGTACGACGAAGGTGTGAGATTGGAAATACGGTCTCAGTTTTCTTGCTTATATGACTACGGCTAAAGCAAATTTCTCCATCGTCGGATATCGCGTCTCCGCGTCCAGTAGTGTCTTACTTACGTAGAAGATTGGCTTTTGTTCGCCGCGTTCTTACCGGATAAGGATGCCACTCACGGCGGTCGTCGAACCTGCGATATAGAGGAATACTGGTTCTCCTTCCACAGGTTTAGCGAGTACCGGCGGGGTAGCTAGGTAATGTTTCAGCTGTTGGAAAGCTTCCTCGCATTCTTCGGACCATTCAAATTTTTTTGTTTCCCTTTAACGTTTCGTAGAAAGGTAGACATTTGTCCGTTGAGGAGTCTGTCAACTTCGCTGTTGCCGCTTCGGCGCGTTCCGGCCCTAGTTTTTGTCTTTTTTGTTTGACAGGTTTGGATGTTGGGTCAACGTTAAGTTCATGACATGTGATGTTAATGTCGATTCCTAGCATATCTTCCGCAGTCCAAGCGAACGTGTTCGAGTTTCGTATCAGACATGTCAGGAGTTCGACTTTTAAGCTCTCGCTCAGGTTTGCACCGATTTCGACGCAGCGTTCTGGAGAAGACTCGTCGATGCACACTGAGATGACAGGTTCACAGGTTGGCTCGCGTTTACCTTCCAAAGCCTCGGACGCTCGCAACTACCAGAAGAGTTCTGTTTTATCTTGCTCTGGGGCGTTGTCAAGGGCAGTTGACTTCTTTTTCTTTTGGGAAGAAATGTCGACCGGCAGATTTTTTCGTTTTAAATCCGCGGCGTAGCAAACTTGCGAGGTCCTCCGATTTCCCCATATGGTATCGATTCCGCATGGAGTCGGGAACTTGAGACACATATGGTACGTGGACAGAATCGCTTGCATCAAATTTAACCACGGTGTCCCTACGATTGCGTTGTAAGACATGGGTCGATCGACGACTTGGAATTCGACGTTTTTCACTATGCTCCCGGCGCGAACCGTCAGGTTGATCGTTCCGAGGGTCATGGTGATATCTCCCGAGAGTCCTACTAGCGGGCTTACGTTTTCCGCGATTTCAGACAGGTCGATTTTCATTCTCTCGAGAGTATTTTTGAAGATGATATCAGCCGAGCTGCCGGTATCGACTAATATCCTCGCGACATCCATATTCTGGATCGTCAGCTCGATAACGAGAAGATCGTTGAGAGGTTTGATCGAATCGATCGTTGCTCTTTTCTCGAATGAGATGACGTCGCCGTTCAGATTAGGCATGTCTTTTCTCGTTCGTTCTAGCGACTATTGTGTAAGAGAATCCGACCCCCCCCCCACCCCTCCTTTTAGCGCCAAACTGTGGGAACCGAAATCCACACTGTCGATTTTCCGTCAAATATGAAAACTTAGGGAAAACCTAATTTTCCCGAGGTCCTGGATCTCTGCGGAAATCACTAAAACAAACGAAATCAATAAAATATGGATGAACAACGAAGAACAGAGAATGAAGAATTTGCGTGAAAGCTTTTTATTGAATAAGAGATCGACAACTATTACAAGAAAGAATCGCAGAACTTAGACGTCGAAACGTTCTAAGGATCTGGCTTGCTAGTCTAAACGCTAAGTCCTAAATTTCTAAGCTAACAGCCGCCTCTCTAGGTATGATTTTGTCCCCCTGCTTTTTCCCTATGCCTCTTGCTTATATACTCCTCTCCTAGGCGGTTTAGTTTTTCCATTTCACCCAGATTCGAGTTTATCGGGAATCTTCCATTTATCTCGATCCTTCCTTTTTTCTGTGGAAATCTTCTATTTATCTTCAAACTTGCCATTTATCTTCAAACTTTACATTTATCTTCCTTCTGCGAGTAAACCGTCAAAACGTTATCGTATCTTCGGGTTTGATTTCGTTAAGATCGCGAGATGGGCTTTTATCGCGTTTTAGGACCTTCCGGTCCGTTTTGCGATAAATCCGTCTTGCGACTTTATACGAGATCGTTTCCTGATCCGATGCCGTTTTTAGTAAATTCCCTGAGTTAATTGTAAAGTTTAGCTACGTTCGTTTCTCGGTTAATCTTTGCCGTTTTTACGATTCACTCGACGTTTTTATTAAAAACGCGTTTTTTACGATTTTTACGAAAAATCTCGAATAAATCGTATAGTTTAGGCAATGTTCGGTATTTCGTTTAACCGTTGCCGTTTTATACGATTTCCTCAAGTTCTTTTCGAGAAAACAAAGTTTTACGGTTTTTATCGTAAAACTCGAACGATAGGACGGATCGAGACGAAACGGGAGACATTCCGACCGTGGTTCGGAACACGATCGTGTTGAAGGACGTAAACCTTGAATCGGGAATGCGGGAGATCGAGGCTCGGGATGGTTGGTTCGACATACGACGAGCCGAACCGGACCGGTTCAGCTCGCCGTCTGGCGAATTGTCCGGGAAGCTTCTAGCTCGCCCCACGGCGAGTTAAGCCAGCTAGTTGGGACGAGACTACAATATTTTTTTAATTAATTTAGTTAACATGATTTATTAATTATTTTTTAATGATAATGGAAATCAGATATAATATTTTATTCATTACTTAATTAGAGACTGACTTTTCAAATCTATCGCTTAGTTGTCATGTTCTCCATAAATTTAGATAATTTTGGTTATGATAAATATTTTTAATATTTATATATAATTTATCTATAAATAAAACGAATTTATATAAATATATCATATTTTTAGAAAAAGATAATTCTTGTGAATTATGTTGTTATCCTGAAGTATATTTTTATATATAAACTTAAATTTTAAATTAAGATATAAATATTTATTATATAACTAAAAGGAATTTCTATTAATAATTTTATATTTTCTAAAATAAGATAATTCTTATGTATTATGTTATTATGTTGAAAATATATTTGGGGGATTTGCCAAAATCAACCTAAAATTTCATTTCAACCCTAAAGGTGTACCCCTTATTGAGTCAAATGCAAAACCAACCTAAAGGGGTTATGAAGTTACTACTTAACCCTTGTGACCAAACAAAAAAACAGACAGTTATTTTACGGTTCTGTCCTTTGCAAGTCTACACATAATAGAGAGAAGTCTACACATTTGTAGACCTTAGAAGTCTACTNTTTATATTGAATTGGTAACCATGTGAAAGATAATGTGTTATGGTTTCCCAACAAAATGGTATAACATGCTTTGTCTTTTAGGGTTAGATTCATATATTAGGGTTAGATATTTGATTTTAATTTTTTTTTGTTTTTTTGACACACTAATGTTGAGAAGTTTATTTTTTCTATATTTAGATATTTAATATAATAATTAATATATTTTTGATTATCAAATAAATATTTAGGGTATCAGATTTGTGGTTTAGGGTTATAGTAGACTTACAATAAAGTCTACTTACATTTAGGGTTTGCTCAAACAATAAAGCAAAAAAAAAAAAAAAACGGAGTTGTAGACTTACCCGTAAATCTACACACTTATACCAAATTAACCTAACCGGATTTAACCAACTTAGTGTATAGTAGACTTACAGTTAAGTGTACTTATATGTAGACGTCTATTTCAGTCTACGTTAATTTGTGTTTACCGAAATAAATTATTTTAAAATTAAAATTAACTAAGCGGGAAGTGAAAATGAATTTTGGAGCCTATTTTTCCTTATTGGCGCCATTATTTAGGGTATAGTAGACTTACAGTAAAGTCTACGTATATGTAGACGTCTATTTCAGTCTACATTAATTGGTGATTACAAAAAAAAAATTATTTTAAAATTAAATTTATTTATTTATGAATTAAAATGTGAATTACAATTTTATCAAAAAAAATATATACTAAGTCTATTAAATATATAATGAAAAAAAAATTTGATTATATATTATAAACTATATAAACAATAAAGAAAATATTATAGTAGACCTAACCTAAAGTTTGACCAAAATAATTTTAACCAAACCAAAATTAAACCAAGTTTTAACCTAATTTTTCTTGACATATAAATACTCTTTCTTATTAAAAAAAGGGCAAAAAAACAGGTTGAGCCCACGACACTCTAAAAAGCAACGAACCCTAGTAGACTCCTCGCCGCCGTATCTCGTTTTCTGCTCCGGCGGTTAGTGCTCATCACCGCCACCGGGAGCGGCCCCATTTCTCCTCTCTTTAGGTCTCTCTTGCTTTGATTTCGGCAACTTGTCACCGTTTTTAGTTTGGTTTCAGATCTGGGTTACGGAGAAATCCGGTGTCTATGGTGTCGGATCTTGTTCGTGTGTTGCTTGGATGGAGAATCGGTGCGTGTTGGGCCTGTCGGATAGGTGCGATGGTCATTAGCTTATCCAGCTTGTTCTGGTTCTGTTGAAGATGGATCTATGGTAGAGCTTCGCAGAAGATCAAAGGTTCTCTTTTTATATGTTCTTGTCTTGTAGAGGTTCTTTTTTCTTGCGTTGTTTCTGATTTGCTTTTTCTTCTTCTTTTGGACAGAACATGTAGCAACGAAAACTGCTGTGCAGATTAGAAGCCATGCTCAGAAATTCTTCTCCAAGGTAACTCTCCTGTCAGACAAGTTTCTGCTTCTTGCGTTTGCCAAAACATAGGTTGCGTACTAGTAGTGAGTGAGTACTAAGTCTATAATATTTAGCTAGAGAAACAATGATATATTAGGCAACACAGAGCACTATAGTTAGAGAGTGTAATAGTTTTATGCTTGTATTCAATTTGTTCAGGCTGCTGTTAGTATTGGCATAACAATAGAACATGAGGTATGAGTTTAGTAGTTTAGTGGA
Organism: Eruca vesicaria subsp. sativa; assembly: GCA_932364175.1. Classification (NCBI taxonomy): domain Eukaryota; kingdom Viridiplantae; phylum Streptophyta; class Magnoliopsida; order Brassicales; family Brassicaceae; genus Eruca; species Eruca vesicaria. Next base: position 55,861 of record CAKOAT010649598.1, on the reverse strand, counting down.
GAATTAAGATATAGTGATGTAATTATAAGTGGTGGTTTTGGTTGGTTTTTTAGGTGAGGATTCATAACTTCTTGAAGAGGACTAGGAAGAACGGTGGAGGGAACGTGTCAAGCTTACTCTGCTTCCGGTCAGAACCACTACTAACTACAGGTGCCGGTGTTTTTTATTTAAAGTTATCTAACTTATAACTACTAAACTACTTGACCATAAACAAAATGATAGATGATTATTATGTATCTCACTATTTTCACTGTTATAAATTTAAATATTAGAAAACATATTTTCAGCTTTAGACATCTGGACAGTATATATTCATCATGTGACTCAGTTAATTTAGATATTTAGGTTCGATTTAAATGGTTCTTTGATTTATTTGGATTGAAGAAATTTTACTAAATCTAACTGGTTATTTTGGTTTTTGAGAATTACTGCCAAACTAAACATAATATCTCAGTTAATTTGTTTAATTTCAAGTACGGGCCATTTTGTATAGTGTTATGATACTTATAGTATTATGTTTGTAATAATATTTGAACAGTTTTGTTCGTAAAGTTGGTATTAGATATTATATTTGCCTTATTTTCAATAAATTTGATTAGATATTGATTATATATCGTTAGTAATAAATATATTAACATTTTTTTAAAGCAAATTTTTATAAAGAACTCTATATTGGCCTTTATTTGGATGCTAATGAATTATTGAACTCTAATATTTTTTTGTAGGAAAAAAATGTCAAAAATAACAAATTGATTTGTTAGAAATATAACCAAAATAAAGGTAAAAAAAGAAATTAAATACAGTAAGACTAGAAAAGATAACTATACCCTCCTTAT
>CAKOAT010649598.1:29440-52969 GCA_932364175.1 Eruca vesicaria subsp. sativa | reverse complement strand
CTTGTGGATAAAATCGAAACTATGAAGTTTGTGTTTATGAAAATGAGAGTTATGAGGATTGTTTAGATGAAAATAGAGAGGAAATGAGAGGAAATGAAGTATTGTTTGTTTAGAAAGTGAAATAAGTGGTTGAAATTTCATAAACACAAGCTTAAAGAGCTCATCAATGGTGGTTTTGGGTGGTTGCAAATATTGATGATAATGGCATTATGGTAAATAAGGAGAAATGTTTAGGGTGTAATAGATTTTTTATAATTTTCGAAAATAAAATCAGATTTAAAAATAATGGCAATTTGGTAAATAGGTGAAAACATGAGGAGAGTTTAGGTTTTTTAAGAGTGAATAGTAATGACAAAAAAAAAGAGGTTGGTTTTGTGTTTGACTTGAAATTTTAGGTTGGTTTTGCAAAAACCCCAATATATTTTCCTATTATAAAACTTAAAATTAAGACATAAAAATATATTATTAATAATTAAATATAAATCATCAAAACAATTATTTGAAAACTGAAGTTGTTGATTTGTCAATTCCATGATCCTAAGTAATTTTGATCATTTATCATAATTTCTTTAATTTTGTTTATTATTGATTATATAATTTAAACTAATTTATATTAATAATATAATATTTTAAATAAATTAATTCTTAAGTATTATGCTTTATCTTGAAAATATATTTTTTATTATAAAAATTAAAATTAACATGTCAAAATCTATACTATTATTTAAGAAGTGAATGGATGTTTGCTGATTTATCATATTTTCCATGATTTTACGTAACTTGGATCATTTATCATAATTTCTATAATTTTTATATATAATTTTTCATATATTTAAAATAAATTTATATTAATAGTATAAGATTTTTACAAAATAATTAAATATAAATCAAGCAAAATAATTATAGAAATATATTCTTTTAAATATTTTTGATGTTTGAGTTCTATTATTTATAATTATTTGATGTTTGATTTTTACTTTTTGAAAACATAACTAAGAAGTTAATAAAACATCAACTAATAAATATTCATAAAAGAATTATGCCCGCGAGTTCTGGCAAAATACCTAGCAATATTATAAAGACTAAGAGAAACAATAATAAAAACACAACAGATTAAAGGTAAGTTAGAAAACCGGAGCGATCGTTACAGACTCTAAGAGATCTTCAATGAGAAAATATCAGTGGAGCAAGGCTTTGAGAGACACGAGGGAAAGAGCGATGATATTAGGGAGCAAGCCTTTTTGGGTCACGAGGGAATAGAGAAGTTTTGCGGATGTTATTGAGGGCACATAAGAGCATTACCACACGCTCCAGCCCCACTCCAAATCCACCATGAGGCGGTGCACCATACCTGTAAACATGCAGCCCCCTTGTCAACTCAACTCATGTGGATATGTAGTAGTAGATGGATCAGTTTGTGGTTACCTGAATGCATCGATGTATGTGGATATTGTCTTGACATCAATGCCGCATTCTCTTGCACGCTTCTCCAAGAGTTCTGGGTCATGGATACGTTGAGCTCCTGACATGATCTCCTCTCCTATAAGAAAGAAACCTCAAATTTAGTAATTATTAAATCAAGTGTACAAGTAACATAATTGGGTGACAAACTCGTACCTCTGATGAAGACATCGAATGAGTTGCTGTAGTTAGAATCGTCTTCACATGGCATCGTGTAGAACGGTCTGACAGCCGATGGATAGCGATGCAGCATGTAGAACTCTGTATTGTACTTTTCCAGAACAAGCTGGCCAAGTTTCTTCTCAGATTCTGTGTTTAAATCACCAAGAGGATCAACCTCCTCGCCAGCTTCCTGGTCAAGATGACCCAATTATTATTATTCATACTCTTAACTCATCAAGTTGAACTCCAAAAAAAAAAAAAAATCCAGTCATACCTTAAGCATTTGAATCCCTTCTGCAAAGGTTAGTCTCAATGTTTGCGGAAGAAACTACAAGTTTAGGGCACAAATCAATCAATTTTCAATACAAAAGAAACTTTTAAGTTTTTGTTTTCCTAAGAATCCAAACGATAGATACCTTCAAAGAGTGAAAAGGGTATTGCCTTCTGACAGATTCAAGTTCCTTTGGGCACCTTTCTTCTATTTTTGTGAAAATGAACGGAAACAAGTCCCCCACAAGATCCATTATCTGCACAAAACAGGAAGTAGAGTATTATTAGCTAGCACTAATGGAGAGATGAAATATTATTAATATTTAGCACAAAATCATGCACACACCTCAGAGTAGTGCATTCGTATCTCCATCTCCACATCAAGACCCACGAATTCACACAGGTGTCTATGAGTGAAAGAGTCTTCAGCTCTGAAAACAGGACCAACCTCAAAGACGCGTCGCATGTCGCCACATATGGCCATCTGCTTATAAAGCTGAGGAGACTGAGCCAGGCAAGCAGGCTGCCCTTTGTAGTCCAACCTAAATACAGAGGAACCTCCTTCACTAGTGCCAGCCATCAATTTCGGTGTGTGGATTTCAAGAAACCCCTTGGATAGTAAGAATTCTCTGAACGCCTACACAAACAATTAAACAATGATGATAGGAACATTAGGATATAACACATGTATAATGATGACAAATCCTATCCTAAATACTCCCCATGTATGTTGCATATCATCAAATCAGGGGAGGGAGGGGGGGGGGGGCTTACAATTTGGACATGGCACTGAATACGGAAGAGGGCTTGATTAGCCGGTGTTCTGAGGTCAAGAGGCCTATTATTCAAACGCGTGTCCTGAAGGACACGAGCAGCTGGTTTGCCATCCTGCAACAAAAAATCATGGAAACAAGAGCAGCTTCATCTATCTCTTATGAAAGATATAAAAGAGCACATTAGCAGCTCCAACATTATTCTACCTACCTTGACAGATTTTTCAATATCTGCTTCACTTCGAGCAGCATCCACCACAACAAGTGGTAAATTTAGCAAGGATCTGCTGAGGCAGTACATTTTTGTGACATGTATTTCAACCTGCAACATACATTATCGATGAGTTAATAATGTCACACTATTCGAATCAAGGAAAAGGAAACAAGCAACACCTGCTGAGAGGTTGCTGTGAGAGGCTTCTTAGGGAGAGAGACGAGACCGATAAGCTCAACAACGGATTCATGACTCAGCTGCTTGACAAAATTAAACATGCTTGTACCAACTCTGGCCTCCTCCACGACGCATTGAACCGTGAATCCACTTTCCCTCAAGATCACAAACGATATTTTGGCGACTAAGCGATGATAGTGCACTCGACCTCTGAGTGAAACCTCTGACCCCACAATCTCTTCAACCAATTTGATCACATTAGTCAACTCTTTTCCTTCAACAGCCTCTCTCCAGCTTCTACCTGCAGCCGACTTAGGAGTCACGTCACCGTAGTTGCTGGAAAACGATTCATCCTCCGGAAGAGAAGATGATGATGATGTGGCTTCTTCTCCTTCCTTTTTACGGTACAACATCTTCTTCAGTTTACCGGCTCTCTTCTTTGCTGCTTTCTTGCTCATCTTCTCTCCAGATTCCTCCAAAACCTCTGGTCCCACCATCTCTTCTCTAGTAAAATTCTGACAACTGTCGTTGGATGACGACATGATGCCTCCTTGACGACAAGATGACTTAAACGCCATCATCCTAGCCAGAATCCCAAATCAGCAGACAATTGCATTAGAAACCTATCAACTACCAAGGGAATCTCTACTTTCTTGGTAATTCAAAAGTTTCAATTAACTGATATAAAAACTCTGAATTTGGATAATATAATATGAACAAGGGAGAGAGAGAGAGAGAGAGAGGGGAGAGAGATCTTTACCTGCGAGGATGGAGAAGCAGCTGAGAGCGAGGATGGAGAAGCGGCTGAGAAAGAAAATAGGTTTAGGGATTTTTCTGTGTGATTGTCAAAGGACTTTATTCTATTATACAGTTAAAGTCCACTGACTCTTACAAAAATTCTTATATGCCCCATCATAAATTTGATTATTTTCTTTTTTTTCTCAATAACCTATAGTCATCCGCCAATTGTTATTTTACTCCCTGTGTGAAAACCAAACCGATTTAATCCCCATCAAACTGAGATAAGCGGTTGGAAAAACTCATAAACTATTTAATCCCCAATAATAATATCAATCAAACAAATATTTAGGGTTGTTATTGGTAAATAAATTCTTATAGATTTTGAGAATTTTGAGATTTTATTGTTATCGATTTTTGGATTTCAAAACTCTTGATAGAATCTATTATTATTGATTTAAGAATTTTAAAAATCCATTCAACTCTCTTATTATTCAAAAAGTTTAGTTATTATTAATTGTCTAATTTTAACTAAATCTATTGTTATTGGATGATGAATTTTATTTGTTTCGCTCATAAGATTCAACTTTCAAAATATCATATGTATCCATGTGATAAAAAAAACAAAACAAAGTTATTCTTACCAAATATTTTTTGCACATTAAATCCATATTATATGTCCAAAACTATAATTCATAATTCATAATAGGCGGTTAGAAAAACTCATAAACTATTTATCCGTAATTGCAGTGTACGGCAATTATTTTTTTATGTTTAATGTGACTTGTTAACAGACGCTGGCTGAACTTAAAGAGGAGGAGAGTTGACTTTTACAAGAAAGGAAAGGCCAGAAAAATGTAAAAAAAAATTATTTTCTACATCTTTTTTTAAAAATCAAGTCCAAATCTTTTATATGTTTACATGTTTGGGTGATCAGAAACTCGCAACTATGATGCAACAAAGAGAAAGAAACGAGTTGACCTACTAAGCATGCATTGTTTTATCTAGATATATATATATATAAATAAATCGATAAGATACGGTATTTTTGTGCAGACTGTTTTTGAGTCACAAAAGAATGATGATTCCTCGTTCTTGCTCCCTGACCTTGACATTCCTCTTAATAACAACTCGAGCTGATATATACAACTACAAAGCAGCCATCAAACATCAAATATTATTTTCTAGAACATATGCTTTGTTAAATACCTACAACATAGGTATATTTTCTTCTTTTGTTGTTCATTTTTCAAGGTTCTTGATGACAAAAATACGCACCATGCACTAATAACCCCATTAGTCATGTTGGTCTGTGTGTATTCTCTGCTAGAGGATACGCATGCACTAATAATTTCATATGCGGTCATGGGGTTCTTTTCTTGAGAATTTATGCGCTTTTGTTTTTTGTTGATCATGACTAATTATTTTGTCATGTCATATCACTTCAAGTCAAAAATGAATATAAGTAGGCTCATTTACTCAATCAAATATAAGTAGTCGTGATGTGATTAGTTCGCGTTTTAAGGCGGTTTAGGTTTTTCAAGGTTTTGTGATTAACTCGGACGATCGTGTAATCGTCGTTTGTTCCGTTTTTTTGAGATAACGATCTTCCGAGTTTTCCGCAGATTTTCTTTGTTCGGAAATCTCTTTTGGATTTATAAAACAGTTTCTCGAGTTTTATAAAACGATTCTTCGAGTTTGATAAAACGATTCTTCAAGTTTTATAAAACGATTCTTCGAGTTTTATAAAATAGTTTCTCGAGTTTTATAAAACGATTCTTGTATTTTGCGGAAAGTAATGATACTATCTTTCACAGAAGTTATCGTAGACGTTGATTTCGAGATTACGGTTTTTGACACCAACACCAGTTCAGCAGAGAATACGAAGCAAGAGACGAAAGAATGGAAGCATATCTGATCTTAATAAAAGATCTAACCCAAAAGTTTGATCAATTCGCCCTTACTAGGATCCCTCGAGCGGAAAACGCCCAAGCAGACACCTTGGCCGCCTTGGCATCCAGCTCGGATCCTGGTATGAGCAGGGTAATTTCTGTTGAATTCATCAAACACCCTAGCATCGGACCGCCTGTAGTCATAAACCTGATCAACGAACCGGATGATGACATCAACGAAAACCATCCAGCCAAAGATCAATCCGATTACGGATTTAGTCGTCCATGGATGGAAACAATTCTCACATACATAACCAACGGAGAACTTCCACCGGAAAAATGGGCGGCCCGAAAAATAAAAACTCAGGCTGTACGTATGTTTTAGTTGACGGAGAACTTTACAAATGGAGATTCTCTGGACCACTAATGACCTGCGTGCAAGGGGAGAGAGCACAGCGGATAATGCAAAAAGTGCACTCCGGATCTTGCGGAAACCATTCCGGCGGAAGATCTCTCGCAATAAAAATCAAGCGCAACAGTTACTTCTGGCCAACAATGGTAAAAGATTGCGAGGATTTCTCACGAAAATGCGAGAAGTGCCAGCGGTACGCTCCAACTATTCATCAACCTGCCAAAGTTCTATCATCTATCTCGGCACCATATCCGTTCATGCGATGGTCGATGGATATAGTCGGGCCAATGCATGCGTCAAAACAAAAACGCTTCCTTTTAGTCCTGACCGACTTCTTCTCTAAGTGGGTCGAAGCCGACTCTTACGCAAGCATCAAAGACACCCAAGTAGAGAGTTTCGTATAGAGGAACATAGTCTGCAGACATGGGGTCCCATACGAAATCGTGACGGACAACGGGTCTCAGTTTATCTCGACTAGATTCGAAGCTTTCTGCGAAAAATGGAAAATACGATTGACCAAATCGACTCCAAGATATCCTCAAGGCAACTGACAAGCCGAGACCATTAATAAATCTATCCTGACGGCCTCAAAAAACGCCTCGACTCCAAAAAGGGCAAGTGGGCTGAAGAGCTCGAGGGAGTTTTATGGTCGCACCGCACGACCCCAAGACGAGCAAAGGGTGAAACTCCTTTTGCCCTTGTACACTGAACAGAATGCATGATCCCCGCAGACGTCGAATTTCCGGGAGTAGCAGAAGGTTGCTCCCAGAAAGGGAAGAATCAAACAATTTAATGCCTCTTGACGAACTCGATCTGATTAACGAACGACGGGATCAAGCCCTCGTCCGAATTCAAAACTATCAGCAAGCGGCTGCAAAGTACTATAACGCAAACGTATGCAGTCGCAAATTTCACGAAGGCGAGCTAGTCTTACGAAAAGTCTTCTAAAATACCGCAGAACGAAACGCCGGGAAATTGGTAGCCAACTGGGAAGGACCATACAGGATCATAACGGTGGTCCGGCCTGGAGCATACGAAATCGCAAACATGCAAGGAACCAAAATTCCCAGATCCTGGAACGCGATGCACCTCAAAAAATACTATCACTAGGCAACGCGCCCGCAAAACACTGAACTACGAGACGGCTTTATCCCCTTAAAGGGTACGTAGGCATCTTGTTGCAAGATAAGACCACCCGTCCCCCCTGGCTAAAAAGGGGGGGAGTAGGTGAGTATACATATACTCGTATACTCCTGAAATTTCAAACTCAAAATTTCTCAAACTTTTTCAACAAACGTATCGAAAGAAAAAACAAAATTGTGAATATAGCGAGTCGTCGCCAATGTTCGGAAAACCGTTCCTCTCCAAAAACAGCAAACAGTCCGTCCGCGACTATAAAGCATACACAGCTTCTTAAGATATAATCCCTTCGCGAAGGCCTAAACTACGTAAACATTTATCTCTTAAAAATAGTTTGTTGCTGATCACAACAAACTCGCAACAGTCCTAAACAAACTTAAGTTATCTCGCAGAGATAGCTCTCGAACACTCGACACAAGGGTAATAGCGGTATAAAAGAAATCCAAACTTTTGGTCAGCACTTCCGGGCAACTTAGAAATTGTTCCCGGTGAGATGCTCGGTTCCAACCAGACGAATTGTATAAGCCGAGAACATATCGAAGATTCTAAATCGGTATGGAATCAAGTTAAAATCGCAACAGGCAAAACGAAAGCCGACTAGTCATCGCATAGCCTCAATCCGAAAGTAAACCTAGGTCTTGCCCTAAACCCAGCACACTGGTCTCTAACGTCTCAAGGCATGAATTGTGATCCTAAAGGCATGTCTCTTCGTCTATATCTAAACGCTCATTCGATCTACTAAACGTCCAAAAACAAGCAAAAGGAATAAGGCGATTCACAAAGGAAAAGGAATGCGAGAAGAAAACTCGCGGACCCCCTCCCCTCAATATCAACTCAAAACAAAAAGTTTAAACAAAAAACTGATTGTTCATTACGAATATAAAAAGTTGCCGAAGCAACAAGGGATTCAAAGCCGTAAAAGGCCAGTCCCGAACAAGTACAAAAGCCATTTTCGGCCAAACACATAAAGATCTAATTTTTAAGTCTCGTACGAGACTACAACTTCAGACACCCTCCGCACTCGGAGCTTCGTCCTCATCCATCGCATCACCACATTCACCTTCGTCAGCAATCTCCGGATCGTTGCTCTCATCTGCATCAGGCTGAGGGACGCTTTCGGCAGCAAGAGCCGGGTCGGAGTCACTTCCCTCGACTGGAACATCCCCTTCGATCGCGTGGACCGCCGATCCCTCAAAGATCTTCATCTTGCGCTGAAGTCTGCGCAGCTCCGAAGCCTTGGACTTCTTTGCATCCTTCGCCTTGAGCAGAGAGATCGTGGTCTTTCCAAGATCACACTCCAAATCGCTAATCCTAACCCTGAACCGAGATACCTCCACAGAATGCATGTCCTCTATCACCTTCAATTTCCCCTCGAGCTGAGCGGACCTCTCCTGCGACTCAGCCAACTCCTTGGCTAAACGCTCAACTTCAGACCCACACTCTTTGATCATCCCGTCGATCAAGGAAACAAACTAGAAAAGCCCAGATAGACGATCAGACACAAATGATAGTCTTTTTAAAACAAGTACTCGCGAACCTGTACCTTGGCACGGTGTTGCGACATAGAACTCGAGCTTGGCGCCTTGCTTGACGAAGCTCCAGCCTCTGGACTCTTTGCGCCTCTCTTTCTCTTGAGAGCATCGGGGTTCGTGCAAGGTCTATTACGACCTTTGGCTGGAGCAGCCAGCGTTGTGCTAAGCGCGGGAAGTCCCAGAACAATCACCCTCTTGGCCGGAGGAGGAGGCCTCAAAGTCGCGACCGGTTCGACCACAGTAGGAACCGCAACCGTTCCGCCCTCGGTAGGAGCCGCAACCGTTCCAACCACGGTAGGGGCCGCAACCATTCCGACCTCGGTAGGAGCCGCAACCGTTCCAACCACGGTAGGAACCAAAACCGTTCCAACCTCGGTAGGAGCCGCAACCGTTCCAACCTCGGTAGGAACCGCTACATTTTCGACTACAGCAAGGGGAGGAACAGCAGATGAACCCGACGGTTCAATAACTAAGCTCGTCGAGGATTTCACTACCGTATCCACCGTTTCGTCCAAAATAGCCTTGACCTTTTTCGAAAGAACAGACGTGTCCACCGGAGATGCGCAACTCGGCACCGTGTTCTCCTCAGCATCGCTGCAATCCATCTCCTCCTGAAAAAAGAGGAACTCAGAAATACGAGCATTCTATGAATGTGCCATAGGGTTGTCACTAGCTGAGAGCTCATGGTCTTGTTGATCACCTTGGGAAGAAGACATCTTGGCAATTTTTCTAGAGAGAAGTTGGAGAGATATTTGAGAGATAAAAGATATATGAAGTAATGATCCAATACTTATAGAAAATAAGGAAATTGCCTCTAGTGATTAGACAAATCGCAGCTGTGGATTCTGATTAAAACAACCTCAATCGCCCGCAAAAACCTCCTTCAAAGCTTGCGAGCTAGGGGGCAAACTGTTGGTGTCAAAAACCGTAATCTCGAAATCAACGACTACGATAATTTCTATTAAGAGTAAAATCATTACTTTTCGCAAAAATAAAAATAGAATAAGTTTTATAAAACTCGAGAAATCGTTTTATAAAATTTTAATAAATTTCCAATCAAAGGAAATCCACAGAAAAGTAGGAAATCGCTATCTTAAAAGAACGAATCAAATATCGATTACACGATCGTCCGAGTTAAGCATGAAACCGAGAAAAACCGCATCCGCCGTAAACCGCGAGCTAGTTCGATTAAGAGTAGCTCACCGTACGCCGAGCTAGACGCTTCCCGGGTAGCTCGCCGTACGGCGAGCTGAACCGGTCCGGTTCGGCTCATCGTACGTCGAGCCGACCATCGCGAGCCTTGATCTCCCACGTCCTCGATTCAAGGCGACGTCCTTCGACACGATCATGTTCCGAACCACGGTCGAAATATCTCCCGTTTCGTCTTGATCCGTTCTATCATTCAAGTTTTACGATAAAAACCATAAAACCTTATTTTCTCGAAAAGAACTCGAGGAAATCGTATAAAACGGCAACGGTTAAACGAAACACCAAACATCGCCTAAACTATACGATTTATTCGATATTTTCGTTAAAATCGTAAAAAAATGCGTTTTAATGAAAAAAATTCGAGTGATCCGTAAAAACAGCAACGATTGACCGAAAATCGAACGTAGCTAAACTTTACAATTAACTCGAGGAATTTATTAAAAATGGCATCGAATCAGGAAACGGTCTCGTATAAAGTCGTAAAACAGATTTATCGCAAAACGGCTCGGAAGATCCTAAAACGTGATAAAAGTCCATCTCGCGATTTTAACGAAACCTAACCCGAAGATACGATAACGTTTTGAAGATTTACCCGCAGAAGGAAGATAAATGTCAAGTTTGAAGATAAATGTCAAGTTTGAAGACAAATGGCAAGTTTGAAGATAAATAGAAGATTTCCGCAGGAAAAAAGGAAGGATCGAGATAAATGGAAGATTCCCGATAAGCTCGAATCGGAGCGAAATGGAAGGACTAAACTTCCTAGGAGAGGAGTATATAACCAAGAGGCATAGAGTAGAAGCAGGGACACGATTTTCAGAGCTTTCACCAACAAACTTAGCATTTCGGAATATTTCTGTTTTCTGTTAGCGAGCTGCGTCTCAACTAGGGTTTTCGGTCTTAGACTTCTAGATTTTGGGATTTCGCCGAAGGCTCACGCAGCTAGTTGGGCGAGCTAGTCGTGATGTGACTAGCTCTTGTTTTACGGCGGTTTCGGTTTTTCGCGGTTTTGTGCTTAACTCGGACAATCGTGTAATCTTCGTTTGTTCCGTTTTTTCGAGATAATGATCTTCCGAGTCTTCCGCGGATTTTCTTTGTTCGGAAATCTCTTTTGGATTTATAAAACGGTTTCTCTAGTTTTATAAAACGATTCTTTGAGTTTTATAAAACGATTCTTCGAGTTTTATAAAACGATTCTTCGAGTTTTATAAAACGATTCTTCGAGTTTTATAAAACGATTTCTCGAGTTTTATAAAACGATTTCCTTTATCTTTTTGCGGGGAGTTTTGGCTGTTGATTCCGTTGTACCGATTTTGACCCCAACAGTTAGCCCCCCAGCTCGTAAGAATCGTGGAGTTCTTGCGAGCGGATCAAACTTTCTTGGCGAGTTTGGTAGAATTAGGCGGAACTTTAATGGCCAAAAGTCCAAAGGTGAATAGTAGACTTTTCCCTAAAAGTATATGGAGTAAATTTTTGAATTCTTTATTCATTTTCCATAACTTATCCAAGAAACTTTCTCTCTACTTCTTTGAGTTTGCTTCCCTCAAAGTTTTCAAGTATGTTTTCAAAAAGAAGAACTCGTTCCTCAACCAGTTCTGGTTCTCGTAACTCCGAGGGAACGAGCTCGCAACCTCGAGTTTCGGTTCCGAAAGAGGAGTACTCTTTTCCGTTGATCGATCCAATAGACCGTGCGGCTTATTGGGCGCTTGGAGACGAGTCGGGGTCCGCTAGGCCTGGGATTTGGGTTCCAGCTCTGTCGGATGCTGATCGAGCTACCGAATGTCTGAGCTCAGCTCCTCCTAATAGTATTGAATCCATGCGGGAATTTTTCCGAGGTCTAGAAGCGGTCGAGTTTCGCCTCCCACTTGCCGGGGAGAGCGACAAGGCTGCGCCTGATGGTTTTTTACGTGCTATTATGCATTTTTGCAGCAATGCCATTTATGGTTTCCGATCCCGGAGATCATTGTTCGATATCTTCATAGGCTGGGATTATCGATCAGTCAGTTGACTCCCATAGGCTTAAAACAACTCGTAGGTCTCTTGACGCTGAGCTACGAGCAGGGAATCACCCTCAGCGTTGACCATCTCGAGGGTTTACTGAAGCCCATAGAGAAGACGCAAAGGATCACTTTATCCCTCGTGCAGAAATCGTTACTGGTTGCTCGTTGAGCTCTTCTTCTTGGAAGAAAAATTTCTTCTATGTTCGTATTGACAGTGCGTCAGTCGAGGAGGATTGCATTCCGTTTTTCACGACCGTGTGGGGTCGGAAAGGTATGTTATTCGAGTTCATACGAATTTCCTCCTTCTTTTTTACTTATTCGTTTTCGTTTTTCGTAGAGACCAACCCTTTACCTCCGCATCCGGTGGATCTCCCAAGTATCACTGCCTCACTTAAACGTGGGGAAGTTGGCTGGGGCAGTTTCTCTCCACAGCGTGTTCGCCAGGCGGTTGCTCTCTTCCGATCTCGACTTTTTGCGGATTCTCCGATTTATGAAGAGGATCCGTTCATAGGAGAATTTATCCCGTACGTTCCCTCGGTGAGGAGGGGTAAGTCAAGATTTCGAAGGGATAAACATTCGGTTGTTGAAGATGACGAATCTGAACGTACGGTCTCTCCCGACAATATTCTCAAGGACTTCCTTGACAACCAAGCGGAAGAAGGTGTTTGGGCGAATGCGGGCGGATCGTCGTCCTTCAATTTTCCGGGCGTTGATCCTGATCAAGTTCCGGAGTTTACTAGAGGGTCTGAGCAAGCTAAAGAGGTTCGTGTGTTTATATTTTTCGAGCGATTTTATCATCGTACGATTTCGCTTATTCCTTTTCCTTGGCAGGGTTTCCTTGTCATGAGCCGGGCCCTAGATAGCCGTAGTGCTGAAGCTCGACTTGCCGAGTTTCGAGCAGATATGGCCGAAAAAAAGAAGTTGTTCACCTTCGGGCGGAGTTTGAGGCTAACCAAGCCGAAGAAATTGTTGAGAGGGAGATATCTCGTGTGAGGGATGAGTGTGCAGTTAGCTCTTGCTGTGCCAGGGAGCTTTCTGACCAAAGAATTCGTCGTGCTCGTCGTGCAGGCAAAAGAGAGGTTGGTGAGGAGATGAAGACCCGTCGTGAGCGTTTTGCAACTGATTATTTGGATGCTGAAGTTGCTCAACAGGTGCATGGTGATTATCGCGAATGTCGCGGTGTTGTTCATGGGTTGTCTCTTACTCAGAACAAAGGGTATTTGTTTATTGAGGAATACTCCGCGCAGAGGGGGGATCTGGATCAAAAGAAAGACATGCAGCCCGAACTTTTTGATCTTAGGGCACGCATGTGGGATCAGTGGAACCCCATCGTGGTGTCGCTAGATTCAGTTGAAACTGGACCTTGGATCCCGGATATGGATGGCGAAGTCGACCAGCCATGGATCGATTCCAGTGATGTCCATATTTGATTACTTCAGTGTGTGATGTTGTTGCTTTTACGATTTCGTTGTTGTTTTTCCGGGACTGGCCGTTGGTGGCTTTGAATCCCTGCCGCTGGGCGGTGTGTATTCGAAGACTTTCTAATAAGAAATATTTTCTAAGTATGAAATTTGCGTTTCGTTTTAGATGTAAAGGGAAGAATACGAGTTGTCGTCTCGCATCTAACTCTTGGTGTAGATCGTCCGGTTCGTTAACTCGAAAGGTTTCGATTTTTGCGAGTGTTTAGATGTGGGCGAAGAGACATGCCTTTAGGATCTCGATTCATGCCTTGAGACGTTAGAGACCAGTGTGCTGGGTTTAGGGCAAGACCTAGGTTTACTTTCGGATTGAGGCTATGCGATGACTAGTCGGCTTTCGTTTTGCCTGTTGCGATTTTAACCTGATTCCATACCGATTTAGAATCCGCGATAGGTTCTCCGCTTATACGATTCGTATGGTTGTAATCGAGCATCTCACCAGGAACAATTTCTAAGTTGCCCGGAAGTGCTGACAAAAATTTGGATTTCTTTTATAGCGCGCTATTTTATCTTAGTCGGATGTATGCGGACCGATAGGTCGGTGCGTTTGTTTAGGACGACTAGCGTGCTCGACGGGGCCAATCGCCGAGCGTTCGTGTTTTTATAGTCGCGGACAGACTTAGTAGAATCTTTTTCTCGAGAATTTAGGCGACGTCTCACCGGTTCTTTCCGAAAATATTTGGTGTACAAGTTTCGTAGAAACAATTAAGTGGTTGTTACTTCGGAATTAATTTCTGGATGTTTGGAATTTGTTTTTTGCGTTTTCGATAGTAGCAGAGATTTTATAATATTCTAACTTTTTCTTTATTAAAAAGGTTTCAAAAATTTTTCGATTACAAAGCGAAAGTTCTAAAAATTTGGGAGTATACAAATACTCGTATACGCACCCACCCCGCCCCACCCCCCCCCCCCCCGTTTTGGAAGGGGGGATAGCTGAACTCGTCTTTAGGCGAGTTGCCTACGTATTCCTTTCGTAAATCAAGCCATCTCGTAGTTCTGATTGTTTGTGCGAGTATGCTTACTCGGCTGTCGCAGACTTTTTGATCACTTCAGGTGCTGGATCGATGTCTTTGTCTGTGCTTGTCTCCTCCGGCTGGGTAGAAGTGATAGGAGTGGAAACTTGTTGTTTCTCGATCGTTGCTTGCTTTGGTTCATCTTCCGCGGCTGGTGGCGTGACCTTTGCCCGTTTTGGTTCATGATTGTGATCGCCAATTGCCTCAGCTTGTGTTCAGCCAGGAAGCAGGATCGCGATTGTCTTTGGCATCCCCAAATTGCTGCGATTCCCGTAGGAGTCGGGAATTTGATGCCTAAGTGGTACATCGACAGAACCGCCTTCATGGAATTTATCTAAGGCGTGCCCATGATCACATTGTAAATTGCCGGGAAATCGACTACCGCGAAGTTGACGATTTTCGTCACTTGTTTGGCTGCCACAGGTAGCCGAATTGATCCCAAGGTCATTGATGTCTCGCTGGAAAAGCTGGTCAACGGTTTTGGAATAGGTTCGACTTCCAAGAGTTCTATTCCCATACGTGCTAACGTATTGCGGAAGATCACATTGACGGTACTTCCGGTATCGACCAGGATTCGAGCGACTTCTAGATCGCTTATCACTAAGTCGATAACAAGGGGATCGGCATGTGGTTGGTCGATTCCGCCGGTTTCAGCGTCGTCGAACGAGATTACCCCCTTTGGAGTGTCATCTGTCGGCACCTTCCAACTCGAGCCGGTTTCGGCTTTGCGTTGGTAGGATTTGATAGACGAGACGGTGTCGTTGTAATATTGCGATTCACAGATAATCATGTTGATTTTTTGGTGGTTAGCGTCGTTACCCTTCTCGTCTTGCCTTCGTCTGCGTTTTTCGCCCGACTGGTTCCCTTGAGGCGGAGTTTCCGCTCGCGGGTTCCTGTCGTTTTTCGGGAGGCGGTCTGAATCGTGGATGAGATCCTTGACGCTGGATATCTTGGAGAGTTCTCCCGCGATCAGTTTCGCGGCAAGCATGGCGCCGAGAACTTTTTGCAGTTTACGGTAGAATGTCCACGGGTTTGGTTGAGGTCGCAGAAAGAATTCTCGTCGTAATTCGAATTTCTCGTCCACGTGTTACCTGTGGTTTGCCCTTTTTCCGATCTGGAGTTAATGGCGTAGTTGTGCGCCCCTTGGAGATCCTGCCCCTTGTGATGGACGACCTTGTCGTTACGAGAGTTCTTCTTTTTCTGCTTCTGCTCGGACACGTTTTCCTTTGCGGATGTTTTCGTCGGCTTATGCTTTTCGGACAGGATTTTAGTCTCCTCCTCGATGGTTATATAATCGGTAGCCTTAGTGAGCGCGTCCTGGATCGTCCGCGGTTTCTCGAGAGTTATCCATTTGCGGAACTTTGACTTGAACCAGAGCGATTTCCTTAGCGCGTTGATGGCGGCTTTGTCGCTGATTCCGCTAACCCTAGCCATGACGAGTTTGAATCTACTCATGAAATCGCGGAGAGATTAGTTCTCCTTTTGCGACAAGCTCCAGAGATCGGCGTCGGAGGTTTCCGGATTGATGAACATTGAGTATTGCTTCAGGAATTCGGAGGTGAGTTGGCGGAAACTTCCGATCGAATTCCGCCTAAGTTTGGCGAACCACTCGAGCGCTGCTCCTCCTAGGTTTTCGACGAAAAGACGGCAGTAGCCTGCGTCTTTTTCGTGATCCTTGAGTTTGGCTCGTACCATGGTAATCTGGAAGGCTTGCAGGTGCGCTTTGGGATCAGACGTTCCGTCGTAGGTTGGCACCTTAAGTTTCCCGGGATCGGGCAGCTTGACCTCGGTGATGCGAGCCGTGAAGGGCGTTTTCCGAGATTCGTACAGTAGCCGATCGATTTCGGGTGCGGCGCTGGTAGCGTGAAGAATCTGAGATTTGTTACCGCTGCGGCCGTTTTAGTGATGTAATCGCGGAGATCGCGAATCTCGGTCGGCGTTTGCTGCGAGTAACCGGAGATCGCTCCTCGATAGTTTTTACGTATCGCGCAAAGTCGAGTTCCTCCTCGTCTCCGGTAAGAGAACGCTCGGGAGAAGGGCCCGGTGGAGGGCTGCGAGTTTTTCTTCTCCTAGGATGGATGTCAGCGTCCTCTTCTGACGAGTCGGCTTGGTCGCTCGTTTCCAAGTTAACCCTTTCGATGCCGTCGCCCTCGGTCTCCTGTTCGCGAGTAGGAGGTTTTTCCGATTCGTTTGGCGTCGCGTAAGGTTGTCTTTTCCGGAATCCTTCTCCAGTAAGTTACCCTGCTCGGTTCTGGGGCGATCCATAGGAGTCGCGAAATCGAACCTCCTTCCCCAGATTTTAGTGGTTCCGCGGGGGCGAATCGCTCTGGTTTTCGCAGTTAGGGCTTCGACCCGTTTTGCGAGCGAACCAATGAGCTTTTCCTGCTCTTCTGATTTTTTGTTAAATTCGGAAAGCATCTTTTCGATGGTCTCGGCGTTAGCGTTTGTAGCGTTGGCCGCGGATGCATCTTGTTGTGGTGGTGTTTTATCAACGTTGTCGCGTTCGTTGCGAGTTTGTTGGTCACCAGTTATCGTTTCTTCGTTGGACATGTTGCGGCTTCGGTGTAAGATAAATCCAACCCCCCTCCTTCTAGCGCCTAACTGTGGGAACCGAAATTCAACTACTGTCAATGAATCGTAAATAAAGAAACTTTGAGTAAACCCGAAGTTTCCAGAGGACCCGGCTATCTGCAGAACCGCACAACGATAATTAAGAAAACGATGAACTTAAAATTAAAGTATGAATGAACGAAATCGAGAGAAAGAAGGTTTTTATTCCGAATCTGCGTAAGAACTTTGTTACAACGAGAGTGGCCTTAGCTGCGTGAGCCGTCGGCAAAATCCCTAACTCTAGAAGTCTAAGACCGAAAACCCTAGTTGAGACGCAACTCGATAATAGAAAACGGAAATATTCCTAAATGCTAAGTTTGGTGGTGAAAGCTCTGAAAATCGTGTCCCTGCTTCTACTTTATGCCTCTTGCTTATATACTCCTCTCCTAGGCGGTTTAGTCCTTCCATTTCTCCCCGATTCGAGTTTATCGGGAATCTTCCATTTATCTCGATCCTTCCTTTTTTCCTGCGGAAATCTTCTATTTATCTTCAAATTTGCCATTTATCTTTAAACTTGACATTTATCTTCAAACTTGACATTTATCTTCCTTCTGTGAGTAAACCGTCAAAACGTTATCGTATCTTCGGGTTTGATTTCGTTAAGATCGCGAGATGGGCTTTTATCGCGTTTTAAGATCTTCCGGGCCGTTTTGCGACTTTATACGAGATCGTTTCCTTATCCGATGCCGTTTTTAGTAAACTCCCTGATTTAATCATAAAGTTTTGCTATGTTTGTTTCTCGGTTAATCATTGCCGTTTTTACGATTCACTTGACGTTTTTATTAAAAATGTGTTTTTTACGATTTTTACGAAAAATCTCGAATAAATCGTATAGTTTAGGCAATGTTCGGCGTTTCGTTTAACCGTTGTCTTTTTATACGATTTCCTCGAGTTCTTTTCGAGAAAACAAAGTTTTACAGTTTTTATCGTAAAACTCGAAATAGGACGGATCGAGACGAAACATGAGACATTCCGACCGTGGTTCGGAACACGATCATGTCGAAGGACGTAAGCCTTGAATCGGGAATGCAGGAGGTCGAGGCTCGGGATGGTCGGTTCGACGTACGGCGAGCTGCCCGGGAAGCTTCTAACTCGCCCAACGGCGAGCTAAGCCTAGCTGGCTTAGCTCGCCAATGGGCGAGCTAGTTGGGACGAGACTAGCTCGCGTTTTACGGCGGTTTCGGTTTTTCACGGTTTTGTGCTTAACTCGGACGATCGTGTAATCGTCGTTTGTTCCGTTTTTCCGAGATAATGATCTTCCGAGTTTTCCGCAGATTTTCTTTGTTCGGAAATCTCTTCTGGATTTATAAAACGGTTTCTCGAGTTTTATAAAACGATTCTTCGAGTTTTATAAAACGATTCTTCGAGTTTTATAAAACGATTCTTCGAGTTTTATAAAATGATTTCTTGAGTTTTATAAAACGATTTCCTTTATCTTTTTGCGGGGAGTTTTGGCTGTTGATTCCGTTGTACCGATTTCGACCCCAACACCCTGTGGGTGACTATGTACCCCATAAATTTTCTGGAGCTGACCCCAAATGAACACTTTGAAGGATTAAGCTTCATGTTGTATTTCTTGAGGGTTACGAAGGGTTGTTGTAGGTGGGAGATGTGATCTTCTGCCTTGAGAGAGTTGACCAGCATGTCATCTATATAGACTTCCATGGTCTGTTCGATTTGTTCAGCAAACATCATGTTACGAGCCTCTGATATGTAGATCCCGCATTTTTCAGGCCAAAAGGCATGACCTTGTAACAGTAGATGCCCCTTGGGGTCATGAAGGATGTCTTTTTCTGGTCGTCTGGATGCATGAGGATTTGGTTGTAGCCTGAGAAGGCGTCCATGAAGCTCATGAGCTGATGGCTTGCGGTGGCGTCGACGAGCTTGTCGATATGAGGTAGGGGAAAAGGATCCTTGGGGCTTGATTTGTTAAGGTTGGTGAAATCTATGCAGACCCTCCATTTCCCGTTCTTTTTCCTGACCACGACCAAGTTGGCTAGCCACTCGGGATAATGAACTTCTCTTATGAATCCAGCATCGAGAAGATTCTTGACCTCTTTGTTGATAATTTCGTCCCTTTCAAGAGCGAATTTCCTTCTTTTCTGTCGTACTAGGGTGAATTGAGGATCTACCTGCAGCTTGTGCATGATGATCTCGGGGTCGATCCCGGGCATATCCTCGTGAGACCAGGTGAAACAGTCAGAGTTGGAGCAGAGAAAGTCAATTAGTCTTTTTCTTAATCCAGTGGGAAGCTTGGATCCTATCAGCAATTTTCGGCCCGGGTTTCCTTCTTCCATGGGTACCTCGTCCATCTCTTCTACCTCAGGCTCCTCCGCGTGTAAGGCCGAAGGGCCCTTCGGTAATTGCTATAATACCGGGCTTCTTCCCTTCAGAGTAGTTTGATAGCAGGCCCTAGAATTCTCTTGATCTCCTTTGATTACCCTGATGCCCCAGGGGGTCGGGAATTGTGGGTGTCGATTTCCACCTACTGTCAAATAATCGAAAATAAGGGAACTTCGGGAAAAACCTAAGTTTCCAGAGGAACCGGCTATCTGCAGAACCGCACCACGAAGATTAAGATAACGAGTAAACTTAGAATTAAAAGATAAATGAAAATCGAGAACAAAGAGGTTTTTATTCCGAATCTGCGTTGAACTGGTACAAAGAGAGTAGCCGAAAACTTAAGAACAAAAAACCCTAATTGAGACGCAGCTCGCTAACAGAAAAACGGAAAGATTCCTAAATGCTAGTTTTGGTGGTGAGAGCTCTGAATTTCGTGTGTTTCAGCTTCTGCCCTATGCCTCCTCCTTAGGCGGTTTTAGTCTTTCCGTTTTGCTCGAAACCGAATATTTCGGGAACTTTCCATATCTGTCGATCCTTCCTTTTCTTCTGCGGAAATCTTCTATTTATCTTCAAAGTTGCCTTTTATCTTCCGTCTGCGAGTAGACCGTCAAAGCGTTATGACATCTTCGGGTTTAATTTCGTTAACGTCGCGAGATGGGTTTTTATCGTGTTTTAGGACCTTCCGGGCCGTTTTACGATAAAAACCGTTTTACGACTTTAACAAGAACGTTTCCTGATCCGATGCCTTTTTTACGATTCTCTCGACGTTTTTTATTAAAAACGCGTTTTTATAATCTTAACGAAGAATCTCAGATAAATCGTATAGTTTAGGCGACGTTCGGTGTTTTGATTAACCGTTACCGTTTTATACGATTTCTTCGAGTTCTTTTCGGGAAAACGGAGTTTTACGGTTTTTATCGTAAAACTCGAACGATAGGACGAATCGAGACGAAACAAGAGACATTTCGACCGTGATTCAGAATACGATCGTGTCGAAGGACGTATGCCTTGAATCAAGGATGTGGGAGATCGAGGCTCGGGATGGTCGGCTCGACGTACGGCGAGCTAGTTCAGCTTGGCTAGGTCGCCATATGACGAACTAGGCGAAAAGAACCAGTGGGGCAAAGTCAGCAACTCTTAGTTCGCCCATTGGCGATCTAGTCGGGACGGGACTAGTTCGCCAATGGGCGAACTAGTCGAGTATCTCCTAGTTCGCCCATCGGCGAACTAAGCCGGCTCGGCTTAGTTCGCCCGTGGGCGAACTAGCCGTGACTAGTTCGCGTTTTACGGCTGTTTCTGTTTTTTGCGGTTTCGTAAAACGATTCTTCGAGTTTTATAAAACGATTCTCGAGTTTTGTAAAACGATTCTTCGGGTTTTATAAAACGATTCTTCGAGTTTTATAAAACGATTTTCGAGTTTTATGAAATGATTCTTCGAGTTTAATAAAACGATTATCGAGTTTTATAAAACGATTCTTCGAGTTTTATAAAACGATTCTTCGAGTTTTATAAAACGATTCTCGAGTTCTATAAAACGATTCTTCGAGTTTTATAAAACGATCTTCGAGTTTTATAAAACGGCTTCTCGAGTTTTATAAAACGATCTTCGAGTTTTATAAAACGGCTTCTCGAGTTTTATAAAACGATCTTCGAGTTTTATAAAACGGCTTCTCGAGTTTTATAAAACGATCTTCGAGTTTTATAAAACAGCCTCTCGAGTTTTATAAAACGGTTTCTCGAGTTCTATAAAACGATCCTCGAGTTTTATAAAACGATCCTCGAGTTTTATAAAACGATCTTCGAGTTTTATAAAACGGCTTCTCGAGTTTTATAAAATGATCCTCGAGTTTTATAAAACGATTCTCGAGTTTTATAAAACAATTCTTCGAGTTTTATAAAACGATTCTCGAGTTTTATAAAACGATTCTTTGAGTTTTATAAAACGATTCTCGAATNATAAAATGATCCTCGAGTTTTATAAAACGATTCTCGAGTTTTATAAAACAATTCTTCGAGTTTTATAAAACGATTCTCGAGTTTTATAAAACGATTCTTTGAGTTTTATAAAACGATTCTCGAATTTTATAAAACGATCCTCGAGTTTTATAAAATGATTCTCGAGTTTTATAAAATGATCCTCGGGTTTTATAAAACGGTCCTCGAGTTTTATAAAACGGTCCTCGAGTTTTATAAAACGATCCTCGAGTTTTATAAAACGATTCTTCGGGTTTTACAAAACGATTCCTTTTATATTTCTGCGGGAAGTTTCGGCCGTTGATTCTGTCGTACCGATTTTGACCCCAACAGTTAACCCCCCAGCTCGTAAGAATCTTGAGCCTTTAGCGTAAGGTTTTTGCGAGTGGTTAACCAGTTTTAGTTATGTTAGGCGGAATTAATGGTCGGAAAGGTCCGTTGGAAGTGATCTTTCCACTCTCCAGGGAGCGGAAAGCGTTTAAGATTAGGGCTGCGCCTTGTGAAGGCTGCCTACGTACCCTTTTAAGGGGATCAAGCCTTTCGTAGTTCGTTTCGGAGTTAAGGTTCATATGACCTGTTTCCCTGCAAGACCTTTACGGTCTAGTTATATGTTTATCGAGCATATTGATGTCGATGGCATCTTGACCTTTGCCGGCCTTGAGACTAGCCTCGTAGGCCGTCTGGTCTGGCTGAGCGTGGCCGTTATAGTTTTCGGACTGGCCGTGTGCGGCTCTGAGTCCCTGTCGCTTTTGCGGCTTTATCAAAAATCAGTTTGCGTTTTTAAGAGCGTGTTTTTATTTGTATGAATGTAGCGGGAAGATTATGAGTTGATATTGAGGGAGGTCCGCGAGTTGTCGTCTCGCATTCCTTTTTCCCTTAGTGTATCGCCTTGTTCGTTTGCCCGTTTTAGAATGTTTAGTAAATCGAGTGAGAGTTTAGATATAGACGAAGAGACATGCCTTTAGGATCTCGATTCATGCCTTGAGACGTTAGCGACCAGTGTGCTGGGTTTAGGGCAAGACCTAGGTTTACTTTCGGATTGAGGCTATGCGATGACTAGTCGGCTTTCGTTTTGCCTGTTGCGATTTTAACATGATTCCATACCGTTTTAGAATCCGCGATAGGTTCTCGGCTTATACGATTCGTCTGGTTGGAACCGAGCATCTCACCGGGAACAATTTCTAAGTTGCCTTGAAGTGCTGACCAAAAGTTTGGATTTCTTTTATAGCGCTATTACCCTTGTGTCGGGTGTTTGAGAGCTATCTCTGCGAGATAACTTAAGTTTGTTTAGGACTGTTGCGAGTTTGTTGTGATCAGCAACAAACTTTTTAGGCGATAAATGTTTTCGTTGTTTTGGCCTTCGCGAAGGATACGTACGTTAAGAAGTTTTGAGTAATTTTATAGTCGCGGATGGACTGTTAGGTCTTCCAAGAAAATGACTTTATCAAGGAAGGTATTTATGTCGAAAAACTAATCTTCGGGCGTCTGCGACGTCTCGCAGTGCCGAAGGTTGGTTTTTATTTTATATGCCGCGTTTCGTGTTTGGAACGTTTGCGGGCTCGAAGATGTTGCGCGGTGTTGCGAGGGTTTTGTCTTAACCCTGCTTCGCAGGAATACTTTGGTTCATTTGCGGTTATTCCCAATTAAAATTTAAATTCCTGTTTGGATGTTAGGTAGTTTTATGATTTGTGCTAGAGCAATTAGGACCGAGAGGTCGCGTAAGTTGTTTCCCCAAACGAAGCGTTTTTCGTTACGGTGCTTTGTGAAGTGTTGACCTTCCAAGATTCGTACGGCTTTAGGAGCTCTGGTACGAGTGTTTTCTTATAAATCTGATTTTGTAGGCAACTTGCTTCGGGAATAGAGTGAATCGCGAGAATATAGAACTTAGCCGATTTTGACAAGTTTGCATTATCCGTTGAATGTATTGGCTTGGCATGAAGGTTGTGTTCAGCCGCACAGCCAAGGTCGTATTTGGTAGAGGATTAGACCGCGACACTTTCGTGCTATCGAAAAGGTCGAGTCGGTTTGTAAACTTGGCATTGAAGTGAAGCGCGATCGGACAATAGCCAAGTAGCCTTTGTCGAGCTTGATATGCCAAGTATGCCCGTGTTTATAGAAAACGTTTTTCCGTTGT
>CAKOAT010649598.1:6561-19704 GCA_932364175.1 Eruca vesicaria subsp. sativa | reverse complement strand
CGGCGTTTGCTGCGAGTGACCGGAGATCGCTCCTCGGCGGTTTTTGCGTATCGCGCGAAGTCGAGTTCCCCTTCGTCTCCAGTAAAGGAACGTTCGGGAGAAGACTCCGGTTGAGGACTGCGAGTTTTTCTTCTCCTAGGATGGACGTCGGCGTCTTCGTCTGTCGAGTCGGCCTGGTCGCTCGTTTCCAAGTTGACCCATTCGATGCCGTCGCCTTCGGTCTCCTGTTCGTGAATAGGAGATTTTTCCGATTCGTTCAGTGTCGTGTCAGGGTTTTCTTTCCGGAATCCTTTTCCGGTACGTTTCCCTGATCGATTCTGGGACGATCCGTAGGAGCGCCGAAATCGAGTCTCCTTCCGCGGATCTTGGTAGTTCCGCGGGGGCGAATTGCTCGGGTTCTCGCAGTTAGGGTTTCGAGCCGTTTTGCGAGCGAACCAATGAGCTTTTCCTTCTCTTCCGATTTTTTGTTAAACTCGGATAGCATCTTTTCGACGGTCTCAGCGTTAGTGTTCGTAGTGTTGGCTGCAGACGCGTCTTTTGGTAGTGGTGTTTCAACGTTGTCGCGTTCGTTGCGAGTTTGGTTGTCACCAGTCATCGTTTCTTCGTTGGACATGTTGCGGCTACGGTGTTAGATAGATCCGACCCCCCCTCCTTCTAGCGCCAAACTGTGGGAACCGAAATTCACCTACTGTCAAATAATCGTAAGAAAGGAAACTTCGGGAAAACCCTAAGTTTCCAGAGGAACCGGCTATCTGCAGAACCGCACAACGAAGATTAAGATAACAAGAAACTTAGAAACTTTAAATGAATAAACGAAAATCGAGAGAAAAGAGAGTAGCCGAAAACTTAAGAACGAAAAACCCTAATTGAGACGCAGCTCGCTAACAGAAAAACGGAAATATTCCTAAATGCTAATTTTGGTGGTGAAAGCTCTGAATTTCGTGTGTGTTGCTTCTGCCCTAGACCTCCTATTTATATACTCCTCGTCTTGGCTATCCGATCTTTCCATTTTGCCCAGATTTGACTAAATCGGGAATTTTCCATTCTTCTCGATCCTTCCTTTTCTTCCGCGGAAATCTTCTATTTTTCTTCAAACCTTCCTTTTATCTTTAATCTTGACTTTTATTTTCCTCCTGCGAGTAAACCGTCAAAACGTTATCAAATCTGCGGGTTAGATTCCGTTGAAATAGCGAGATGGGTTTTTATCGCGTTTTAGGTCCTTCCAGGCCGTTTTGCGATAAATCCGTTTTCTGACTTTTTACGGGATCGTTTTCTGATCTGACGTCGTTTTTAATAAATTACTCGAGTTAATCGCAAGGTTTTACGGTTTACTCGACTTTTTATTAAAAACACGTTTTTACCAGTTACTCGGCGTTTTTTTATTAAAAAACGTGTTTTTATGATTTTAACGAGAAATCTCGAATAAATCGTATAGTTTAGGCAATGTTCGGTGTTTCGTTTAACCGTTGCCGTTTTATACGATTTCTTCGAGTTTTCTCCGAGAAAGCGAAGTTTTACGGTTTTTATCGTAAAACTCGAACGGTAAGTCGGATCGAGATGGAACGGGAGATATTTCGGCCGTAGTTTAGAACGTGACCGTGTCGAAAGATGTAAGTTTCGAATCGGGAATGCAGGAAATCGAGACGCGGAGTATCCGGGCCGGCTTAGTTCGCCGATGGGCGAACTAGTTGATCACTTCCTAGTTCGCCCATCGGCGAACTAAGACGGGCTGGCTTAGTTCGCCGATGGGCGAACTAGAAGAGTATCTCTTAGTTCGCCCATCGGCGAACTAAGCCGGGCCGGCTTAGTTCGCCGATGGGCGAACTAGAAGAGTACCTCTTAGTTCGCCCATCGGCGAACTAAGCCGGGCTGGCTTAGTTCGCCCATGGGCGAACTAGTTACGACTAGTTCGCGTTTTATGGCTATTTCAGTTTTTCGCGGTTTCGTAAAACGATTCTCGAGTTTTATAAAATGATCTTCGGATTTCATAAAACGACCTTCGAGTTTTATAAAACGATCTTCGACTTTTATAAAACGATCTTTGAGTTTTATAAAACGATTCTCGAGTTTTATAAAACGATTTCTCGAGTTTTATAAAACGATCTTCGAGTTTTATAAAACGATCCTCGAGTTTTATAAAACGATTCTCGAGTTTTATAAAACGATTTCTCGAGTTTTATAAAACGATCTTTGAGTTTTATAAAACGATTCTCGAGTTTTATAAAACGATTTCTTGAGTTTTATAAAACGATCTTCGAGTTTTATAAAACGATCCTCGAGTTTTAGAAAATGATTCTCGAGTTTTATAAAACGATTTCTCGAGTTTTATAAAACGATCTTTGAGTTTTATAAAACGATTCTCGAGTTTTATAAAACGATTTCTCGAGTTTTATAAAACGATCTTCGAGTTTTATAAAACGATCTTTGAGTTTTATAAAACGATTCTCGAGTTTTATAAAACGATTTCTCGAGTTTTATAAAACGATCTTCGAGTTTTATAAAACGATCTTCGAGCTTTATAAAACGATTCTCGAGTTTTATAAAACGATCCTTCAGTTTTATAAAACGACTTCTCGAGTCTTATAAAACGATTCTCGAGTTTTATAAAACTGTTTCTTTTGTATTTTCGCGGGGAGTTTTGGTTATTAATTCCGTCGTACCTATTTTGACCCCAACACGAATAACCTACGGTTTTTCTGCGAGTCACCTAAGGATTTTTCCACGAACAGCCTAGGGTTTTCCGCGAGTATCCTAGGATTTATTTCGCGAGTAAGTTACGGTTTGTTCCGCGGTTTCTGGGAGAGCAAGTTTTATTTTTCCGAAAGGTTCTCGGAAAACGTCTTTTGCTTAAAGCGTGAGATTTATCCAACTCGGAAATAAGAACAACACTATGGGGTTTGATAGATTTTATCATTGCCCTTAGTGATCTGAGATAGAAATCGTAAGGTTGTTTTGTTGCTCTTTCCGTGGCGAAGAGTCGCGATTAGGTTTTCGATTTTGTTGAGTACTACAGCGTTTGCGCGAGCGTTGGCTGTAGGAGCAGTCGCTGCAGGAGTTGTTTTACCAGCGTCTTTTTGCGAGTTGCGACTTTGTCTTTCATACATCCAGACATCGTTTTGGTCAAGCGTTTTGCGGCTATGAGTAAGAGTAATCCGACCCCCCCTCCTTCTAGCGCCAAACTGTGGGTGTCGATTTCCACCTACTGTCAAATAATCGTAAATAAGGAAACTTCGGGAAAACCCTAAGTTTCCTGAGGAACCGGCTATCTGCAGAACCGCACAACGAAGATTAAGATAATGAGTAAACTTAGAAATAAAAGATAAACGAAAATCGAGAGCAAAGAGGTTCTTATTCCGAATCTGCGTTGAACTGGTACAAAGAGAGTAGCCGAAAACTTAAGAACAAAAAACCCTAATTGAGACGCAGCTCGCTAACAGAAAAACGGAAAGATTCCTAAATGCTAGTTTTGGTGGTGAGAGCTCTGAATTTCGTGTGTTTCAGCTTCTGCCCTATGCCTCCTCCTTATATACTCCTCCTTAGGCGGTTTTAGTCTTTCCGTTTTGCTCGAAACCGAATATTTCGGGAACTTTCCATATCTGTCGATCCTTCCTTTTCTTCTGCGGAAATCTTCTATTTATCTTCAAAGTTGCCTTTTATCTTCCGTCTGCGAGTAGACCGTCAAAGCGTTATCGTATCTTTGGGTTTGATTTCGTTAACGTCGCGAGATGGGTTTTTATCGTGTTTTAGGACCTTTCGGGCCGTTTTACGATAAAAACCGTTTTACGACTTTAACGAGACCGTTTCCTGATCCGATGCCTTTTTTACGATTCTCTCGACGTTTTTTATTAAAAACGCGTTTTTTATAATCTTAACGAAGAATCTCGGATAAATCGTATAGTTTAGGCGACGTTCGGTGTTTTGATTAACCGTTACCGTTTTATACGATTTCTTCGAGTTCTTTTCGGGAAAACGGAGTTTTACGGTTTTTATCGTAAAACTCGAACGATAGGACGGATCGAGACGAAACGGNTCTTAACGAAGAATCTCGGATAAATCGTATAGTTTAGGCGACGTTCGGTGTTTTGATTAACCGTTACCGTTTTATACGATTTCTTCGAGTTCTTTTCGGGAAAACGGAGTTTTACGGTTTTTATCGTAAAACTCGAACGATAGGACGGATCGAGACGAAACGGGAGACATTTCGACCGTGATTCGGAATACGATCATGTTGAAGGACGTATGCCTTGAATCAAGGATGTGGGAGATCGAGGCTCGGGATGGTCAGCTCGACGTACGGCGAGCTAGTTCAGCTTGGCTAGGTCGCCATATGGCGAACTAGGCGAAAAGAACCAGTGGGGCAAAGTCAGCACCTCTTAGTTCGCCCATTGGCGATCTAGTCGGGACTGGACTAGTTCGCCAATGGGCGAACTAGTCGAGTATCTCCTAGTTCGCCCATCGGCGAACTAACCGGCTCGGCTTAGTTCGCCCTTGGGCGAACTAGTCGTGACTAGTTCGCGTTTTACGGCTGTTTCGGTTTTTCGCGGTTTCGTAAAACGATTCTTCGAGTTTTATAAAACGATTCTTCGAGTTTTATAAAACGATTCTCGAGTTATGTAAAACGATTCTTCGGGTTTTATAAAACGATTCTTCGAGTTTTATAAAACGATTTTCGAGTTTTATAAAATGATTCTTCGAGTTTTATAAAACGATTATCGAGTTTTATAAAACGATTCTTCGAGTTTTATAAAACGATTCTTCGAGTTTTATAAAACGATCTTCGAGTTTTATAAAACGGCTTCTCGAGTTTTATAAAACGATCTTCGAGTTTTATAAAACGGCTTCTCGAATTTTATAAAACGATCTTCGAGTTTTATAAAACAGCCTCTCGAGTTTTATAAAACGGCTTCTCGAGTTCTATAAAACGATCCTCGAGTTTTATAAAACGATCCTCGAGTTTTATAAAACGATCTTCGAGTTTTATAAAACGGCTTCTCGAGTTTTATAAAATGATCCTCGAGTTTTATAAAACGATTCTCGAGTTATATAAAACAATTCTTCGAGTTTTATAAAACGATTCTCGAGTTTTATAAAACGATTCTTTGATTTTTATAAAACGATTCTCGAATTTTATAAAACGATCCTCGAGTTTTATAAAACGATTCTCGAGTTTTATAAATGATCCTCGGGTTTTATAAAACGATTCTCGAGTTTTATAAAACGGTCCTCGAGTTTTATAAAACGATCCTCGAATTTTATAAAATGATTCTTCGGGTTTTACAAAATGATTCCTTTTATATTTCTGCGGGAAGTTTCGGCCGTTGATTCCGTCGTACCGACTTTGACCCCAACAGGAATTTGATGTATTGATGAAGAGTTGAGGCTACGGCCCCCATGTCGTGTATCCAGGGCCGGCCCAGTATCATGTTGTAGGAAGATGCGCTGTCGACAATGAGGAATTTCGTTGGTTGGTTTACCCCTTCGGCCTACACTGGGAGGATTACCTCTCCCAAGGTGTTCTTAACCTCTCCGCTGAAGCCTATAAGCGGAGTAACCTTCCTTCTTTGTGCCATTTCCTCCAGCCCTAGGTTGGTGTAGGCTGGGAGGAAGATGATATTGCCGGAACTACCGTTGTCTACCATCGATTTCCGTAAAATAAGGAAACTTAGGAAAACCCTAATTTTCCAGAAGACCCGGATCTCTGCGGAAGCCAACGACAAGTAACCAAATAAATGCGGAAAATATGAAAAACATGATAAAACGAATTTATAAAGAAAGTCGATCTTATTTCGAATTCGCGGAAAGTATGAAAAACATGGCCGTAGGGGCCGTCAGCGAGTTATCAACATAAAACCCTAAACCTAGTCGAGTCGGAGCTCGATAACAAAAGACGAAATGGTGTCTAAGGATTTGTCTAACTAGCAACAACTATAGATTTGTCTAAGGATTGAAGTCCTCATATATTTGCAAGCAACTCGTTAAGACATCCATAGATTTATAATCCTGATTTTTTGAATAGTAACCTTGAATCTAGCTATTTTCTCTTATTGTTTTAAAACCAATCTCCTCAACAACTTACCATTGCTACCCATTTTTATTTTATTGTTTTAAACCTTTTTCAACCTAGCTTAATCACTTAGGATTAATTCTTTTGTGACTCTAGTTCCCTGTGGATTCGATCCCTAAGTACTACGACTGAACCTTTTATTTGAGAGAGTAAATTACTCCTTAGGTTAAACATTTGAGTGACATCAAATTAGGCGCCGTTGCCGGGGAGCTAAGATTACTATTAGATTTAATCTGATTCAGTCTAGGTTATTTGTTACTTTTTATTTTTCAATCTTTTGACACAAAATTTTTTCTTTTTCTTTTTGTCTCTTTCAGGTACATGCCCAGCAGTACCATAAGCAACAAGGACGAGCAACTTTTGTACTCAGAAGATCCCAACTACCTGGAACGTAGCATCCGCAAAGACCTACGCTCCACATCGATCGATACCAACACCACAGTATCGACCGATACCCGTTTTCCACCGTTGACCAACAACCATTCGTTGGCCGATACTATCACCACCACATCGATCGACAACAACAACTGTTCGTCGACCGATACCCTTCCCTTGACATCGATCGATACACCTTATCTTATATCGATCGATACTAACCGGTGAGACATGGTAGAGCCTATGATTCTCATACCCGATGAGAAAGGAGACCTGCGTGATCAAGATGGTCACCTGCGTAATGCATCAGGTCAGAAGCTGAATGATCAGAAGGAGATCATTACTGAAGAAGACACTGCACCTACAAGCATCATCCAACCTGTAGAAGAGACCAGAACCTTGGCTGATTTCAACTGTCCGGATCAGTTCTATTCCAACCAATCAGCCATCCTCCCTCCTGCCATTCAAAGAGGAGATTTTGAGCTCAAGCCGCAGTACTAGTCACTTGTAGGACAAATCCCTTTTTGTGGTTTGCCCCATGAGCATCCTATGGACCATCTGGAGATGTTCGAGGATCTTGTAACCCTAGTCAAAGCAAAAGGAGTTCCTCAAGACTACCTTTTCTACAAGCTTTTCAAGTATTCTCTATCTGGAGAAGCTTTGCAGTGGCTGAGACAACTACCACCAGGTTCCCTTACCACCTGGAGTGACATCAAACACGCCTTCCTGCGTAATTTCCTTTGATGATTCACGTGCTGAAGACTGGAGGAAGAAAATTGCTACATTCACCCAAGACCCTGAAGAGTCATACAAGGATACTTGGAACAGATTCAAATCCTACCAGCGAGATTGCCCACACCACGGATTCAACAAAGTGCAACTGCTCTGCACTTTCTATAGAGGCATCAGCCCAGAATTCAAGAGAGCCCTTGATACAGCTAGTGATGGCAACTTCACCACCAGGAATCCGCAGAATGCTATCAAGCTAATTGACAACTTAGCTACCAGCAATAGCACGAAGAACTCTGTGACGCAGACTACATCATCCATTGGAAAGGAGTACTTCAATGAAGTTCAAGCTCAGCTAGACAATATTTAGAAGCTCCTAACCAAGCAGATCTGTTCAGTGGAATATGAAGACCTTATTGAAGAAGATGTTAACTGGATCAGTGGTGCAGGTTTTCAGAGACCTAATAACCAAGGAGGATACATAAACTTCACAGGCCAGAGAAGCAACTTCAACCAGAGTTCCCAGAAACCAACAAACTTCAGCAGCAGCAACCCCAACAGAAACAGAAGTGTGGGAGTCGATTTCACCCTACTGTCAAATAAATCGTAAAAAAGGAAACTTCGGGAAAACCCTAAGTTTCCAGAGGAACCGGCTATCTGCGAGAACCGCACAACGAAAATAAGAAAACGATAACTTAGAATTTGAATGAAAATAAGCGAAATAGAGAGCAAAGAAGGTTCTTATTCCGAATCTGCGTTGAACTGGTACAAAGAGAGTAGCCGAAAACGTAAGAACTAGAAAACCCTAATTGAGACGCAGCTCGCTAACAGAAAAACGGAAAGATTCCTAAATGCTAGTTTTGGTGGTGAGAGCTCTGAATTTCGTGTGTGTGCTTCTGCCCTAGACCTCCTCTTTATATACTCCTCGTCTTGGCTATCCGATCTTTCCATTTCGCCCAGATTTGACTAAATCGGGAATTTTCCATTCTTCTCGATCCTTCCTTTTCTTCTGCGGAAATCTTCTATTTCTCTTCAAACCTTCCTTTTATGTTTAAACTTGACTTTTATTTTCTTTCTGCGAGTAAATTGTCAAAAACGTTGTCAAATCCGCGGGTTAGATTCCGTTAAAATCGCGAGATGGGTTTTCATCGCGTTTTAGGTCCTTTCGGGCCATTTTGCGGTAAAACCGTTTTCCGACTTTTTACGGGATCGTTTCCTGATCTGACGTCGTTTTTAATAAATTTCTCGAGTTAATCGCAAGGTTTTACGATTTACTCGACTTTTTATTAAAACACGTTTTTTACGACTTACTCGACGTTTTTTACTAAAAAGCGCGTTTTTATGATTTTAACGAGAAATCTCGAATAAATCGTATAGTTTAGGCAATGTTCGGTGTTTCGTTTAACCGTTGCCGTTTTATACGATTTCCTCGAGTTCTTTCCGAGAAAACGAAGTTTTACGGTTTTTATCGTAAAACTTGAACGGTAAGTCGGATCGAGATTGAACGAGAGATATTTCGGCCGTGGTTTAGAACGCGACCTTGTCGAAAGACGTAAGTTTCGAATCGGGAGTGCGGGAAATCGAGACGTGGAGTGTCCGGGAAGTCTCTAGTTCGCCCATCGGCGAACTAAGCCGGGCCCGGCTTAGTTCACCGATGGGCGAACTAGTCAAGCATGTTTTAGTTTGCCCATCGGCGAACTAAGCCGGGCCCGGCTTAGTTCGCCTATAAACGAACTAGTTGCGACTAGTTCGCATCTTACGGCTTTTTCGGTTTTTTGCGGTTTTTTGCGGTTTCGTAAAACGATTCTCGAGTTTTATAAAACGATCTTCGGATTTCATAAAACGACTTTTGAGTTTTATAAAAACGATCTTCGAGCTTTATAAAACGATTCTCGAGTTTTATAAAACGATTCTCAAGTTTTATAAAACGGTTTCTCGAGTTTTATAAAACGGTTTCTCGAGTTTTATAAAACGGTTTCTCGAGTTTTATAAAACGATTCTCAAGTTTTATAAAACAATTCTCGAGTTTTATAAAACGGTTTCTCGAGTTTTATAAAGCGTTTTCTCAAGTTTTATAAAACGGTTTCTCGAGTTTTATAAAACGATTCTCGAGTTTTATAAAACGATTCTCGAGTTTTATAAAACGGTTTCTCGAGTTTTATAAAACGGTTTCTCGAGTTTTATAAAACGATTCTCGAGTTTTATAAAACGATTTCTCGAGTTGTAAAAAACGATCTCTCGAGTTTTATAAAACGATTTCTCCAAATTTATAAAACGATTCTTGAGTTTTATAAAACTGTTCTTTTTGTATTCTTGCGGAAAGTTTTGGCTATTAATTCCGTCGTACCGATTTTGACCCCAACAAGAAGCTTTGGAAGTACCTTCTACACCAACCCAAACCCACCCACCCAAGATTCTAAACTGGAGGAGTTGGTAGACAAGATACTTGAGAGTCAGCATAAGCTAGAGGTGAACTTCAACGGAAAGATAGACTATGTCTATAACACCTTCACCACGAAGATAGACGCCCTCAACACCCATGTGAAGAAGCTAGAGACCCAGGTGTTTCAGACAAGAGAAGCACTTAAGAAGCATGAATTCACCCCTAACCAGAACATCAATGCCATCTTGGATGATGAATTCTGGCAAGAGATAGTAGAAGAGATTCAGAGATCTGAAGATGAGAGTGAACGAGAATTCTCCTACGACTACTATCGATCGATATCACCAGCTCAACATCGATCGATATCACCCTTAGTGCGTCGATCGATAGACTTTGACGAGTGTCGATTGATAGACTCAGACAAAAACCCTCGCGAGTGCAATTCCGTCAAGATTATGTCTCACGCTGACTTTGCAGCACTTCACCCACATCCTCCGGTCCCTGTCATCGATCGACATGATGACCATGTCATCAATCGACATGAAGACCATGGTATCGACCGACACACTCCAGCTAGTGTCGATCGATACAGAGTACCCACACGCCGAGTGCAGCTTCCTAAGATTGATAGTGCACGCCTTGATGCTTTCCGATAGCAGTATTACACCACCAGAAGCCTTACAGCAGCCCTAAAAGAGAGACCCACAGATATTTTTGAGTCCATGGAGATAAAAATGGAAACTCAGGGAAGAGTTCTCAAAAAAAGGAAATAGAAGATACCTAAGCCTTATAAAAGAGAAGCTAATGAGAAGGAGTTGTCAAGCTTCAGAAAAAGAGTCCTCAGAATACCTAGAGAGAAACCCTTTGAAGAAGCCTACTTTTCACACAGATTGTGGATGTTCTTTAGAGAAACCAAGGAGACAGAAGAAGACATCAAGAGAATGTTTCACCAAGTCAGAGACAGTCAACAACAGAAGATAACACAAGAGAAAAAGAGTGATCCATGGAAGTTCACAATACCTTGCTCCATTAAAGGTGTTGAGTTCCCACGTGCCCTATCTGACACAAGATCTGGAGTTAACATCCTACCCAAGCTTATGGTAGACCATCTAGGTCTGAAGATAGAGCCTTCTGACGAGAATTTCATCTTTGTGGATTGTTCTCAACAAAGCTTTGGAGGCATAGTTCGAAACCTTGAGGTACAGATTGGAGAAACCCTAATTCCTACAGATTTCCACGTCCTCTCCAACAAGCTCAACTTCAAGACTTCTCTACTACTTGGAAGAGCATTCTTAGCCACAATTAGAGCCGTTTGTGACCTACACACCAACAAGCTCTGCCTAACCCTTATCAACCCTTCCGTCCACTACCCTGTCCCAATCATCAAGTTTCCAAGGTCAGCAAGTTCAACACTCGTAGCCACCTGTTTCTGTGCCCACGAGTATGATTCTATGGGAGATTATGAAACCGAAGAAGCAGTATCGACCGATGACAACCCTACCCCATCGCCAGATACCAGTGCCAATCCATCGACCGACAGAACCACATGGTCATCGTTCGATAAGGAGTTCCAGAAGATCAAAGACGAGTTTCCAGAAACCGATCTCCGCATAGATGAGTGGGAAAACGATCCTTGAGTTTTATAAAATGATCCTTGAGTTTTATTAAACGATCTTCGGGTTTTATAAAACGGCCTTTCGAGTTTTATAAAATGATCTGCGAGTTTTATAAAACTACTCCTCGGGTTTTATAAAACTGTTCCTTTTGTATTTTTGCGGGGAGTTTTGGCTATTACTTCCGTCGTACCGATTTTGACCCCAACAGTTAGCCCCCAGCTCGTAAGAATCGTGAGATTCTTGCGAGTGGATTGAGCTTGTTTGGCGAGTTTGGCGAGTTTGGTGGAATTAGGCGGAACTTTAATGGCCAAAAGTCCAAAGGTGAATAGTAAAATTCTTCTCTATAAGTATATGGAGTAAAATTTTGAATTCTTTACTNTAAGAATCGTGAGATTCTTGCGAGTGGATTGAGCTTGTTTGGCGAGTTTGGCGAGTTTGGTGGAATTAGGCGGAACTTTAATGGCCAAAAGTCCAAAGGTGAATAGTAAAATTCTTCTCTATAAGTATATGGAGTAAAATTTTGAATTCTTTACTCCATCTTTTACAACTTATTCAAGAACTTTTTCTCTCCACTTTCTTTGAAGATCTTCGAGCATGTTTTCTGGAAGAAAAACCCGTTCCTCGACTAGTTCAAATTTTCAGAATTCTGAAGGAACGAGTTCGCAGCCTCCAGCCTTGGGTCCGAAAGAAGAGTATTTGTCCCCGTTGGCCGATCCGGCGGATATCGAGGCTTTCTGGGCGATTGGAGACAAGTCGAGGTCCGCTAGGCCTGGAACTTGGGTTCCAGTTTTGTCGGACGTCGATCAGATTTCCGGACGTTCGAGTTTGACGCTTTTAAATAGCGTCGATTACATGCGTGAATTCTGCCGAGTCCCGGAGGCCGTTGAGTTTCGTTCTCCACTTGCCGGGGAGAGCGATGAGGATGCGCCCGACGGCTTCTTCACATGTTACAACATTTTCCTGCAACAATGCCACTTGTGGTTTCCGATTCCAGAAGTTATTGTGCATTTCCTTCACAGGCTAGGACTGTCGATTAGTCAGTTGAACCCTCAAAGTTTGAAGCAACTCGTCGGTCTTTTGACGCTAAGTTACGAGCAGGGAATCACCCTTACCGTCGATCATCTCGAGGGTTTGTTAAAACCTACAGGACAATCGCGGAGGATCACTCTAAACCCTCGCGATGAAGGAATTACGGGCTGCTCAACGCCTTCTACTTCTTGGAAGAAGAATTTCTTCTATGTTCGTATTGACGGTGCGTCGGTTGAGGAGGGTGGCATTCCGTTCTTTTTGACCACGTGGGGTCGAAGAGGTATATGACTCGAATTCGCACGGACCCTTATCACTATTATTATTTATTATTATTATTATTATTTTTTTTAAAAAAATGGCTTCCTGTTTTTCCGCAGTGACCAATCCTCTGCCTCCGTATCATGCGGATCTTCCGGAGATCACTACTTCTCTCAAACGTGGCGAAGTTGGTTGGTGTAGTTTTTCTCCGCAACGCGTCTGTCAGGCGGTTGCCCTCTTCCGATCTCGACGTTTTGCGCATTCTCCGACTTACGAGGAGGATCCATTTATCGGAGAGTTCATTCCGCACGTTCCCTCGATGGGGAGTGGAGAATCTCGCTTCTGAAGGGATAAAAATCAGGTAATTGAAGATGATGACTTTGAGCGTGCGACTTCTCCTGATAATATCCTCAAGGATTTTCTTGATTGTCAGGCGGAAGACGGCTTTTGGACGAGGGCAGGCGGATCATCAACTTCCCATTTTCCGGATGTTGACCATGATCAAGTTCCGGAGCTTACTAGGGGGTCTGAGATGGCAAAGGAGGTACGTACGTTTATTGTTTTCGTTTTCGAGCAGCTTTTATGACATGGCTTGATTCTTCCTTTTGGTAGGGTTTCCATATCATGAGCCGTGCCCTGGACAACCGCACTGCTGAGGCTCGTCTTGCCGAGTTTCGAGCGGATATGGC
>CAKOAT010648487.1:121702-169883 GCA_932364175.1 Eruca vesicaria subsp. sativa | reverse complement strand
CAGTTCAACGCAGATTCGGAATAAGAACCTTCTTGCTTTCAAACCTCTCTTATTTTCGTTTTTATTCTAAGTGTTTTAGTCATCTTAATCTTTGTTGTGCGGTTCTCGCAGATAGCCGGTTCCTCTGGAAACTTAGGGTTTTCCCGAAGTTTCCTTTTTTACGATTTATTGACAGTAGGGTGAAATCGACTCCCACAGTAATAGCTTTCTTAGAATTGTTGATAACTTGCAACTCAGATCCTACGGTTGTCAAACATACCCTAAAGAACACAATAACAACTCTCAACACGCATATGCAAAAACATCAAATCAATGATCCAAACAGGAGAAGAGAACATACAAAAAAAGCTTCTTAGTGCTCTTCAGTAAAACTCGAACACTTCATCCAGATCGTAAAACCAAACAGAGACTATCTTAGAACGAATGCTAATAGATTAAACTACAAACAAATATATTAACTCATTATTAATCAAATCTTCATAAGATCTATACATCAAATGATTTTCAAATAGATGATACAGATATCGAGCACCCAAATCACAGTAAAATAAACGAATTCTCAGCACTCAATCGATTAAACAAAATAGAAGGAGGTTTAAAAACATCACCTGAGAATCCAAGAGGAGCATGTCCACGCCCATGACCTCTCCACCACAGCGAAATTTCTTGGCTTCCCAGAAGCGTAGCAGCCGGACTTGAACGGTTGATGAGGAGCGACCGGCCCGAAGATCAGAAAGGAGAACCTTCATGTTAGCCATAGCATAAAATACTTTGCGGAATTTAGAGATTTTGGATGAAGAGTGGGAACAAAAAATCTCACCCTTTTATACGCAAGAACACCGCATGAAACCATTAAGCTTTAGCATTCATCGTAGATGAGCGATTAATGATAGAGTTAATATCATCTAAGCATACGAAGAGATCGTGGATAAACAGTTGGGGAATCTGAAAAGCTCGACGGCTGAAGCAGGAGGCGTCGATGAACCCTTCTCGATGTATCAGACATCGTTTCAAAAAAAAATTAATGGGTATTAAGCTGAGGCCCAAAACAATGTATCAAACCGGTTGGTTTATTTGCGTGGACAGATGTCATCTCAAGGTGTGTCTATTTTGTGACATCACTTGATGATGTGTGTAAAGGAAAAGAGAGTATACTTCTTCTTTATATATAAAGATATTATTTTAAATAAATATTTTTTGTCAACAAATAAATCAAAATTAAAAGAAAATAATTTAAAAATAATAATAATAAACAATTTGTTAAATAAAATACATCAATTATATACATAATGAAAAAATATTAAAATGAAACACAGAAAATAATAGGATAAAAGTAAAACTATCACTATTTTTTTGAAATACAAACTATCACTAAATAAACACTCAAAACTAAACAGTAACATTTTAAAAAAAAACAACTAATCAGTTTGGATAACATGTTTATTTGGGAAATATTTCAAATAAATATGTAGCCATTAGTATTATATTTTTATACTATCCAGCTAATTAATTATTTTATAGTGAAACAATTATTATATTTTGTTGTATTATCTGAATCAATATGTTTAAAAGCCTCAGTGAATTTAAAAACAAAAGTATAAGAGGTAGGAGTAATTCATAATTTATATGTTGAATTTCAACTAAAATTTCATGTTTTTTACTTACTGATAATAATAAAGTAGAATAGACATTAAGAAAAATGTTTTAGACATTTGCATCATAATTTCCTTTTGATAATGAAGAAACATAAATAAAAAATTATTTAATATAATATTACTTTCAGTAAATTAAATTTTTTTAAATTTATTTTGTCAATTAACATATTTAAATTACTTTATATTTGCATACCCATACCCTAGTATATTTATATATATTTTAAAAGATTGGCACGGATGCATATTCAGAATTTCGTTTCAAATTTGGAATTTTGGACTTACAAGTTACAAATGCTCAGGCCTAAAGTACACGATTTACTTTTATTTATATATATAATTTACTTTACATGAACGGAACATGTTCTTGAGTAAATGAAATGTACATTCATGTCCTATGATTGTTATTATGATCCCTATCTATATATGTAAGCCACGTCAGTATAATAACGAAGGTAAACTCCAAAGATTGAAAAGAGCTGAAGCAAGTAACAGAAACCAACACAAGAAGGCTAATGTAGCCGAGACTTGGTATTGGCTACAGAGGTTATCGCCGCAGATGGGTGCACCCATAGACAAAAGCAGCTCGGTTGCACTGGCTACACCACAAGCCCCACCCAGAGAAAGAAAAGACAGTACCTGTTAGAAAGAATATAATATTACAATACGCAGAGATATATAAGGAAGATAAATAAAACACTCTTTTGCATCGCTTACTATATCACCGGCGAGAACCATGGATAGAAGTCTTGGTTCATGAGGAAGTTGTTTTAGTAAAACAGAGTATGTATCGGCAAGTGCAAGCGAGATGCTCCATGGAGTTACAAAAGCCATCACAGTCGTCAAATAGCTTCAAATAGAAAAATCAGATATTTATGAATGAATAAATAAAATTGATTCATTTTTTTCTCTCACAACCTACACCAAATCAATGCAATGAACCAAACCCTATTCTCAAATGTTTAGTTTGATCAACACCACGAACAGAGACCAAACTACGTCCTCAATTGTTTGACCAAAACCATGAACAGAGACCAAACCCTATCCTCAGATGTCTGATCAAAACCACGAACAGAGACCAAACCCTATCCTCAATTGTCTGATCAAAATTCAGAATTTCCAACAATTATCTGTTAATTACACAAACAGAGAGAAACCAACCCCGAAATTTAACATCTTTTGTTCCTCAGAATCATATGTTCATCATCGATTCAAACTCGAACAGAACCCACAAAGTCGCAGGACAATACTAGTGACTCGCTAATAATAAACGAACAAGAATTTAGGGAAAGGGGTATCACCAGAAGGTAGTGAAGTCATAGAAATCGTAGTCCAAGCACATGAAGATGAGAGAAGCGAAAGAGAAGATGATTTGCCCGAAACGTAACGCGAAACTGGCGCTGGTGCCAAACGATCCGGGCACATGCTCCATCCACTTACTCTTTTTCTTTTCATCATCCCAACAACAAAAAAGAAGAAGCATCAACGCAACTCATTTTCTTGGAAAAGAAAAGAAAAGAAAAAAAAAAAGAGCTTTCTTCATCCATACCTGTGACGGCGCCAACTGTACTCTGTTTTCCCCTTTATTCTCTTTTGCTTTGCTGTTTTACAAAATAATTACTTCATAAACTGACAACGTTTTTTTAATTTATAATGGGCAATATAAATATATGTTATTTAGATTTTAATGTTGAAATGTATAAGTCTTTCATATAATAATTACAAATGTAACATTTATCAAGCAATAGATGGAAACAAATTGTTTGGTTTTGAATAATTGTTTATTCTGATTAGTATATGCTAATTACTACTTGTGTTGAATAATCAAATATATTTTTGTAGGACTGTTCTGTATCAGCTGCAAAATGTTAAACTTTCCAGTTTTAAATACTTTCTTCTCTATATATATAATATATATTGACCAGAATTGACACCCTTTATGGCTTTATGCGCTAGTTCTTATTAACAAATGGAGTCCAACCATAATAATCATAACAAACTTAGTCAACTTCGAATTATTAAGGAAAATACAAACTATATTAATCATAGTCATCTATAATACTCAAACATACCATCACACCCAACTTCGAATGCATCAATCTTATTATTATATAAATAAGGGAGAATAATTCGACAAGATATTTTCTTGTACTAGCAACTTCCAGTTTTCATAATACATCATATGTAACCAGTACGTAACTCAATCTTAGTTGTCTCGTTTAAATCCATGTTCCGTTTCTTACGGTTCATTAAACTCTCGTGTGTGTGGTGTTCAAAAAAAAAAAAAAAAACTTGTGTGTGTTTGTAACTAGATAATTTTGATTTAATGAAACTTAAATTATCGAACTATTTATATATCAGTCTATTAGGGTCCGACTGCGGTTGCGGATGCGGGAGATTGCAGTTTCAAGCGTTAGTAAGAGATTTATACGACTGGTTCAACGGTTAAAAAATGTTACGTTTGCGGGATATTTATGACTGGTTTATCATCAAATACAACGGCTGTTAAGTAACAAATTAACAATATTTATATTTTATATAATCATCCAAATATTAAAATTATATTTTCATGATAAATATAAAATTATTATTGAAAAAACTGCATTGTTCAATTTTAAAAAAATTAAAGAAAATATTTTTTGAAAATTTTATAATATAAATATTCAGTATTTCAATTATTTTTATTTAAAAATTGAATTGAATATTTATTTTTATATTTATATAGTTTTTTGGAAAAAAAATATTTTTTATCCTTCCGCAATCGCCCGCAACCGCAAACGCTAGCAGGAACCAGCTTTTGAATTTTAGAGATTCAGAGCGATTTGAAGTTGTTTATAGTGTTTTCTATGATTGTGCAAAACGCCAACAACTGCTACCAATTGCAAAAGCTGCGTTTGTGGGTGATGACGGGAGAACCAGCCAGGCCCTTAGTTGAACACTTTCATTAATACTCCCTCTTTATTAAGTGTCTTTTATCTTTTAACATTTGTTTCAAATGTAGTTTTTGCATTTTTAAGGTAAATATTAAATTTTTTTCCAGTTTTGCCGTTAGTTTTACAATAGATCTTTAGTATGACGCAAGGCATACCATCAGAAATGGATCTCAAAGGACGGTTCAGGATGATGCAGTCAGACATGATTACGCATAAGGCAAGTAAAATTGTCGGCTGTAATATCATCTATGTAATTTTTCATAATTTGTAATGCATAATTATATAGTGTTAAAAAAAAATTCAAACAAACAGAATATTTAAGCATTTTTAATTAATGTGAAAACTTTAAAAAAAAACTTATACAGAAACAAAAGGAGTATAAAATAAGATATTTTAATTGATTCTAATAAAATCTCAGCGTTAAAGAAAAAAAAAATTATATACAATTAACAAGAGTTAAATTCTAAAAGTCACTCAATCTGACCATACCAAACCCCTTGGATTTTCACGTCCTTTGGTACCTTATCTGGAACACCCCTGCGGATTCTGACCGAACTTGAGCAAGACTGAAATTTTCGGTTTCGGTTCACTTTCGATTATGAGTTCTGTTGGTTCGGAATGCCTTTCAAAATCAAATC
This sequence comes from Eruca vesicaria subsp. sativa, assembly GCA_932364175.1. Lineage (NCBI taxonomy): Eukaryota > Viridiplantae > Streptophyta > Magnoliopsida > Brassicales > Brassicaceae > Eruca > Eruca vesicaria. Next base: position 164,660 of record CAKOAT010648487.1, on the reverse strand, counting down.
AGTAACCGGTTCAGTTCGGTTCAGTGAGCTAAACGGCTAACCACAGTTTTTTAAGAAAAAGCTAAACCATAACTGAACTGGTCTATACCGAAACTAGACCGATGTTAACTAATAATCAATTAAACTTAACCAAAACTGAATTAAATTGAAAACCTCCGATTTAAACCGAATTTTCAATAATTTTTAAAAAAGTTTCGATTAATTTCGGTTCTTCTTTGTTTCGACAGAATGAAGTCCTCAGAAATCAGTTAGCTAATGGGATACCACTTTCTTGATACATCTAGATAACTTATTGGGAATGAGTACAAAACTCACTACAATGCTGGCTCCAGTTCAGGGCATTTTCATCACCAACTCTTCTGATTGTTGGCAACTTCATTTTTAGGAAGAGTCCTGTGAATTGTTTGAAACATATTATCATCAACTATAAGTGACTACTAGCTATACAACCATTCATAAGAGAAACAATTCTCCATCTAATTATAGTTTCCAATTTAAGGTTGGAATTCAACCACTTTTTATCCTTGCAATCGTTTAATTGATGGACTAGAAATCAAGTTCTGAGAAACAAAACAAACATATCATAATGTAAACAAAACAAACCAATATATGATGTTTAAATGCAAACGAAAACAATCGCAATTATCGAACAATAAACATACGAGTAAAAAGAAATGGCACTCAGAATGAGTAGGAGGTATTGATTCATCATGAATCAGATGACAATAAACAATCCTCATCATGCCCTTTCTTCTAAAAGATAGTAACAACTAAAACCTTTTAAAAACCGTTTACATGAAAACTAAAATAGAACTGGGAAAGGATTCCTCTCAGACAAATGCCTCGTTTGTCCCCATGATTTAAAGAATGGATTTCTCGGACTCGTCATCTATGTTTATTCATCACTGAGAAACCTATTTCCCTCGTTCACAAATAAAAAATCGAAATCAAAACTATTAACAAGATGTTGATAAATTGGACATACAAATAAAAAAACAAAAGAAAAGGGTTTCCTCTCAGACAAATGCCTCGTTTGTCCCCACGATTTAAAGAATGGATTGATCGGACTCGTCATCTATGTTTTGTTCATCACTGAGAAACCCCTTTCGGAACAAAATCGAAATCAAGAATAAAACCAAATCGGAACCATAGAGATATGAAATCGAAACTATTAACAAAACGACGATAAAGCGGACATATGAATAAAGCAGACTCTGTGAGTCAAATTAGGATAGAGCAACGAAATAGGAGAAGACAATATACTTGAAACCGGCGGAGGGTATAGTATTTATGCTGAAGCCAAACTAGGGTTAAGGTTTTTAAGCCGTCCCCACATAAAACAACAGGAAGTTTAGTTGTTTTAAACAGAACAGCGCGTAGTTTTCTTCTCTTTAAAGGTTATACTGCAAACGACACGAAATCTAAATTCTTGAGATCCAAATAGCGTGCAGTTTATTATCCTTTAGCCATATTAAAACGACAACCATTCCATGGGTGGATATACGAAACATAATCCATAACAAGCAACTTTTACACATAAAATTTTTCTTATTACAAGAACAGACAGACAGATAGTTGAAAAAAAAAATGAGATTCTTTCTTTTTTAATGTAGAACATTGATTGAGCTTCACGCACTAGTATTTATAGGTATGTAACAGAAGCAAGAACAAAGGAACACCAAAAGATATCCGAGGTTCTTGCTCAGTTTATTGGGGACACAGCTTGGAGATGGGAAGAGATATTGGTGGTGATTATGAGACACGAATGATGAGAGCCCAAACAGGGTAGACAAGGAGAAGGATGATCCCCAAAGTGTTTGAAACTCCACGGGGCTGCGTGAACGAGTTCCTAAACCCACCAGATACTCGGATATGTTCTTGAAGAAGGTAACATCCAATGAAAAGGCAGATGACATAGCCGATCCAGCCTCCGCGTATATGGTGACCAAGGAAGTGTGGAGACACTACCAGCAGAAGGATCAGAGAACCAGGCATCTCAAGCCAATCTAGTATCCACAAAAGAAAAGAAAAAAGTGAGACTTTTTAGCACCATATTCAAGATATTTGAGACAACAATCATGGCCAGTCCTGAACAAAGCTGAACCAAATATTTGTCTTAGGCCTCCCCTTCGAAAAAAACTAGATATAGACCCAAAAAATATATTTTAGGCACCCAAATTTGTAAAAAAAAAAAAAAAAAATTAGTTGAAATCTTTAACGAATTATCTCTAGCTCCTTAAAATCTCAAGGCCGGCTCTGAAAACACTACAAACATGTAAGTGAAGAATGTGGAGCAAGAGATAGGAAGAGATAATCATCACCTGGGAAATGCTTAGGGAAGAAAAGTCTGAGTACAACTGCAACGAAAGCTATCCACTTCCCAACGTCTCCGCTGATATTATAACATAAAGGGAAACTTTCACTGTCCCTTTTAACCATTGCTATTAATAGACTTTGAGATTAAAAAAAAAAGATTCGAGTTACCTGAGGAAGTTAAAGATGACACCAGGAAGGGTGAGGAAGATGTATGGAATCAAGAGTGAAGTAAGCATCTTGGTTCTCCAATTTGTACGATCCAATATCAACAAGTAACTGCCATCACAGCACACCAAAAAATCTTAAATCATGTTCCAAATCTCAATCTATAATCTCGAATTGTCTCAATTTCGATTGACCCAAGATCACAATCGAAGAACCCACAAAGAAAAATCGAAACTTTTCGTTGTTCGTTTGAGAAAAATTGAAGAACTCACATGGCGGAGAAAGAAGCGATCCATTTGAAGAGGGAGACACCGAAGGCTAAACCACCGAGGTTCGAAACATCGGTGAGGAGTTTCTTGGCGGCGATCTTGAGCTCCTCCACGTCGGAATTGACTAAAGCCACCTTTTCGACGTCTGTCTTCATCGCCAGGTAATCATCCACACGCCCCATCTTCCTTTTTTTTTGCCTCAGCTGAAACAGAAGACTAATCGATCTTTCTTTTAAGAACCCACAATAATTTTATATTTTTATTTCTCTTAATTAATAGAAAGAATATTCATCCAGCTACGAAACTCAAAAAAATGATTGCTTTTTTTTTTTTTTGTTCTTTTCTGCTCAATCTTCCCTGGTTTAGCGGCGCGGGTCACTTGTGCTAAGTGACGTGTTCATTTCTGATGGAATGATAGAGTAGAGAGAGGTTAAAGCGCCACGTGTCAGATGTACCAGTTTCGTTGACCTGTTCCTTTGGTTTCCGCGTTTTCGGTTGGATATCCTCTCAATTATGAGCCGAAACTGAATGAAATTTTTTTTTTTTTTTTGTAAAATGTTAAATTATTATACCAAATTTTGAATTTGTGACAGAAATTACAAAGAAAACTTATAGCGGATTGCAAAAAAAAAAACTAAACAACAATTCTAGACGGAATAAACCAAATCCGCAGAATAGCGGAGCAATGCCAAAAAGCCAGATTCATAATGAGTCAAGTCTGGACCAGAGAAACCGAGACTAGTCGAGAACGAGAATCGGGCACCGCGAGCTACCAGAGAGAAAGACGACCCCAAACTTTGATACAACGGCTCCTGCAGCATCTGATTGCTCTACCTAAACCAAAATCGGACAAAGAATCCAAGCACAAACAAATCCGAAACACCAGAAACCTATATTTCTGATGGCACGAGAAATAACCAACGAGCGACGATGCCGTCGTTCGTCGAGGATCCCAAAAATTGCCGCTTCCAGTTTCACTTGCCGTGACCGTTTACACCCATTAAACCAAAATCCCATATAAAGATAACAGGCAGAATGAAAATTTACTAAACTTCATCCTTATTGTCGAGAGTTGAATTTAACTCACATCTGTTTTGCTGATGATGTCTTGGTTTTCTCTGATGGTAAAAAGACATCTATTGAGGGTATTCTTGCTGTGTTTAAGAATTTTGCTGCAATGTCTGGTCTCAACATTAGCCTCGAGAAGTCTACTTTATATTTAGCTGGTGTAAAAGCTGAAGATAGTGCCTCTATTCTTGAAGAGTTTCCGTTTGGCGCTGGTGTTCTTCCGGTGAGATATCTGGGGCTTCCCCTTCTTACTAAGAGAATGAATGTACATGATTATAGTCCTCTTATAGCCAGAATTAGGGCAAGAATAACTACCTGGACTGCAAGATATCTCTCTTTTGCAGGCCGGCTTCAGCTTGTTGGCTCAGTGCTCTATAGTATTATTAATTTCTGGATATCCGCTTATAGGCTTCCGAGCAGTTGTATTCAGGAGATAAACATCATATGTTCTGTTTTTTTGTGGGATGGTCCGAATATGTCAACTTCAAAAGCCAAGATCGCGTGGAGAAATGTGTGTATGCCTAAAGATGAAGGAGGGTTAGGTCTGAAGAATCTTACTGAAGCTAATACAGTTGCTTGTTTGAAACTTATTTGGCGCATTTTGTCTGCCAAGTCTTCGCTCTGGGTACATTGGGTGTGGAAGTACCTGATCCGAAAAGGTTCTTTTTGGAGTATCAAGGAAAAAACCACTTTGGGGTCTTGGATGTGGAAAAAGTTGTTGAAGCTTAGACATTTGGCTTATCAGTTGACTGAGGTTGAGATAAACAGTGGATCAAATACTTTGTTTTGGTTTGATAAATGGTCTCCATTGGGAAATTTGATGGACTTAGCGGGAGAAAGAGGTTGTATCACTCTTGGTATTCCTATATTTTCTACTGTGGAAAGGGTTGTTCAGATTTATAGAACAAGACGGCACAGAGAGCTGGTTTATCAACAGATTGAGAAAGAGATTCTGCTCATAAAGGACAGAGGTCTTAATCAATTGAAAGATGTCTGGCTATGGAAGCAGGGAAATGGTATTTTCAAGGCTGAATTCTTCACTTCTCAGACTTGGCACATCATCAGAACTCATACTAATAAGGTTTCTTGGTATAAGGGGATTTGGTTCTCGGAAGCTACTCCTAAATTCTCTTTTATTGGATGGTTGGCTATGCTTAATAGGTTAGCTACTGGTGATAGGATTATCAGGTGGAATCTGCAGGCTGTTCACACTTGTTGGCTCTGCAATTCTGCGGATGAAACAAGAGATCACATCTTCTTTGAATGTTCCTATTCTAAAGAGGTTTGGTGTGGTACTATTGGTTTTTTGGCGGGTAATGACATGATTTATATTTGGCCTAACGCCGTTCAGGTTCTGGTGGATGGGTTGCACGGGAGAGATCGGACTTTTCTTTATAGATATTGTTTTCAAGCAGTGATTCATGCTCTGTGGTATGAGCGTAATGTCAGAAGGATGGAGGATCTGTCTATGAACGCCTCTCGATTGATTGCTAGGTTGGATAAGCTTGTTCGTAATAGGATCACTTCTCTGAGAAGGAAGAACAGTGAGAGATACATGAAGGCAATGGAAGTTTGGTTTACTAGAAGATTTGAGTGAGTCTTTCTCTGGTTTTGTTTTCTTTCTATGGGGTTTTTTCTGCAAGTTTCATCTTTGCACCTTTCTTTGATCATAATATTATTATTCTTTTTCCTCATCAAAGGTTTGTCCCATTTGGGTTTACTTTGATGGGGTTTTAATGAGGATAATATTATGATCATCCCAAGTCTGGACTTGTTCTCTATGGTTAAACTTGTGGAGAGGTGTTTGGATGTTTTGTTTTGGTTCTTCTTTTTAGTTTTTGTTTTTGATTGAATTGGGTTTGTTCCCAATTTTGATTGACGCATCTTTGATGTACAACAGTTTTTTTTGTTTGAATAAAATTTAACATTCTTTCAAAAAAAAGAAAATTTACTAAACTAAAAATAGTTAGCTCAATTTTATAAAATAGTTAGCTCAATTTTATAAAATAGTTAGAAGGTAATAACTAATAAACAATGTTGTTTATGTCTCTGTGTATTTTAGTTTCTGAGATTCGAGTGAGTTTAAAATCATTTTTTTACTTTATTTTTATTTTTTTTATAACGTCTGATATGTTACTTCATGGAGAGATTACAAAGTCATTATGCAAAAGCATAGTAATTGAACTTGGTACATAATGATGAAAGAAAAACGAAATGTTATCAGGGACATCAGCTTTTATCAGCAACTTTTCTTCCTTCGCCATTGAAAATAAAACTTTATAAATGGTGAATAAAAAGCGATGTTGTCCACAAGTACTGAACTACTCTAAAATGATAAAAAGATTTTGGTGTAGTTCTAACATTATTAATTTATAGAAGTTTCATTGTATGAAACTTATAAAAAGATTATGCAAAATAAAATGCAATCAAGGGAAAAGAGTAGTGCACCCATTTATCCAGCATAAAGATGATACCACTACAAACTTCATATGCGTTCAGTATTATACTATAAATTATTAAGTATAAAGAATACAACAAGTACGTGATGGTCTGATTTATGTATAAGAATATACTAATGACGTTGACATCTTTTATCAACAATAGTTGCCACATGTGAATCACAAACCTGTGTCTTGAATTTGCATCCAAACTTCTTGCTGATAGACCACTTTCCCGCCCTATCGTTTGCCACATACGCACTTTCCTTATCAATCTTAGCGATCACTTCCTTCAAGTTCAAATATTCTCTTTCTAAATGGTACAGACGCGTCCTCATCGCATCCATATCCAAGCGAAGCACCTGATTCTCCCTCACAGCTTCCTCCAATACCTTAATCTCCACTTTTTCTCCACCCGCCGTTTCACCCCCGTCTTCTTCAGTCACGGCCGTTACTAACGTCCGGAGCTGAAGTTGCTCCAAGAACAAGACTTTTACGACGGCTCGTAGTGGCAGACGCTCGTTTTGCGCTGCGTGTGTGCACCCTTCTATAGTCAGCTTTTGAAAGTCCATCACACTACATATCTTTTCTTTTTCACCCTCCAAAATCCATGAATGCGTCTATAATTAACAAAAACAACAAAGAAGTAAACATCAGGTGCTGTGGTGTAGTGGTTATCACGTTTGCCTTACACGCAAAAGGTCTCTAGTTCGATCCTGGGCAGCACCATTAATTTTTAAAGTATTTAAACGGTTTTAAACATATAGAAATCACCTTGAGATATATATCGATTGCTCTGTAGAGTCCATCATCGTATATCCTCCCTTCATCAGGGAGTAAAACCGCTAAACTGTAGAATCTTTCCGGTTTGAGATTAGCGTCTGACGCGATTTCACAAAGAACCCCGTCGATGAGTTTACCAACCACCGTCAAAGACGGAGACGATACGGTGACGTTTTCAAGAAAGTGGTGTATGAGTCTCTCCACAAGGTCAATATCGTATAACGTGTCGTTGAGGTAAGAGTAACTTGGGATGAGAAGATCGTCTAGCGTTGTTTCCTCCAAATGGGAACCGATCTTTTTCGCAAGAACCGTGCGGCAGTTCTCGGAGGTGTTGAGGATGATGGCTGATCGTAAAAGGCCGAAGAGAGACCTCGTTGTTGAGGTTTGTATCGGAAGATATGAGACTATCGTCTCCAGCAACTGTCTCTGTTGGTTCTCCGACGCTATGGTTGGTGAAGATGACGATGACCTTGACGTGATTACCGGAATGTGTTTCTTGGCGTAGCGAATCAGAGAGGTCTCTACTATGTTTTCACTCAGATCTTTGGCTTTCATTGCTTGGACTACACGTTTGAAGATTGGAAAGCTCAGTTCCGACAGTTCTTCGAACAAAAGCTCTAGTGTTGAACCCTTGTTTTGTTTCTTCGTTGAGTCTTTGTTGTTTATCGGCCAGCTGAACAACGGATCAGCTGGTGATGAGGGTCTGGAGAGGATGGAGTCTATGCACTGTTTCGTTATACCAATTGATTCGGCTAGAGAGGAGACTGAGTCACACGCTTTTAGGGCTTTAATGGTTTCTCCTGTGTTACTGAAGACAGCGTGTTTAAGAAAGTTCTCCGTCTGCGAAACTAAATTGTCCGGTGAATACTCTTCAGTCATTTCCAGCTCCTCGGCGGCGCAGCGAAGTAGAACAGCTGTGGAAGCAGAGAGGTTGACTTTGACGCCGTAGCATATCTTAACCACCATCTCGAAAATCTCTGGACCTCCGGGAAAATTCTCAAGCCTTATGTGAGGAGTATAACTGTTTTCTCCTTCTTCCTCTTGTTCATGGGGTTTACTCTTCTTGTCACTCTGTTCTTGCTCTGTAATGAGCTGGTGAAGTTTTCTGCTTTTGGACATTAGAAGGAACTGAAAAGGGAAACAAAATCTCAGCTTAGTTTGTAATAGTACTATGAAATTCAGACAAGAAGTTGTTTAGACTTCAGACCTTGTTGAGATGATATATCATGTCATCAATTTCTACTTCCATGTCACTAGATAAGCCAGTGGTACAGAACCTGCACCCAAAAAACAAAAGAAGATAAGCATTTTAAAGTTCATAATCTTACTACTGTAGTTAATGTTTTGTCTTCTTCTCACCATGCTTGTTTCTTTGAGCTCTGCTTCTCTGCCCCCATTGGAGAAGTTGTTCCTTGCTTTGATGCAAATCTCTCCTTGGAAGTGTGAGCAATTGAAAATTCTAATAAATCTAATAATCTATGGACAAGTATTATTCGGGTTCGGGAAAAGTGGATCAATTTGCGTCTTTCTTAATAAATATTTGTGTCTTTTATACTTTTTTATATAAAGAATTAAATTGTTTAATATATTGGGTGCAGAACAGCCAGAATCTCAAGAAATTGGGCACTGAAAAGAGGCAAAGTCATATTCATTTGTTAATCATATACTAATCACTCCCCTCTCATTGTTGCTTCGGTAGTTTATTTTTCAACTCCTGTTTGTGAATGCTAATGATTCTATCGAAATATTATTTAGAATATAATGTAAACACTTTGTAAAATCTTCAAACAATCATGATTTAAATGCAGAAGTAAAGACACAGTTGGTCAATATTTATTATTTTTGTTTGTATATATAATGATGGTGTACTTTCAGAACCGCAATCATGCTTTGAAAGTTTGTTGGTACACAAACTTTATTAGTCAAGGGTGTATCATATCATCCATGCTTAACGACAATGCATGTATTCTTTTACTTCTATCCTGAGTTTTCTCTATGTACTGCAGTTTCAGTGAATTGAAAACTCATATCTGATTATTGGTTAAAACTAGCAAATGATGCGCTCATAAGCTAGATCATATATAATTCAACTAACTAGTTGATTAAACTAACAAGACAATGTCAGTGAAACAAACGGTCAACTGAATGTTTTGCCACAACCACCAAAATAGCCTCCATATAACAGTACAATACAATATCTACATGACCAGGACATGATATGTGTGATTAATGCAGACAGGACATGTACTGACGGAAGAGTCTGTCTTCTTCTTCATTGGCTGTCTTAAACAACTTAACCAAAGAGTTTGTTGGCACAATGTTACGTTTGTTCACCACGCTATAATTGCAGAACTCTACCAGATTTTTTACCAATTACTTTGGTTTCAGGTTCATAGTTTAGGTACAGATTACAAGTAAAATAACAGATAATTATTGGTAATAGTCTAACTTTGAGAGATGTTTCATCTCTTATAAACTCATATCCATCCTCAAAACTGTAGAGAAAGTTAATCACAAGGAAAAATGTATTGATTTATATACAGCTTCTTTGCTAGTTTTGTATGGTAAACTTCAAGCTGCGGTTACCTCATTAGTTATGTGATCAAAGTAGTAGACTAAAAGGTTTTGTATCATTACCAAAGCAGTATACAACATTCAACTAACCCAAAATGTAACATTAGCAATACAAAAGGCGGTCTGGTCTCTTAGTCATACGATATAATCCTGAACATGAAATTTGTACAAGAGAGTGAAAGTAAAAACGCTCTGGTTCACATCTCAGTGGAGTGGATACACTCATCTACAAGCTGACGGAGATTAGGATTCTCCAATGCAGCTATCACTCTTTCTTTATCATTCAGCTGTTTATTGACTGCAACAACACCAAAAAATGTCAGTAATGCATTAAAATTCAGAGAAAAAGACATCAACTTTCACAGAATACAAAGTTGAAATATAGTCTTAACTCTTTACTAACAAAAAAACCATAGTTTATGAAATAAACATATCATCCAGCTCTTGCAAGCTCTACAGTTGCCGAAGTTTAAAAGGAGAGCACACATGACTTAAGGTGTCTTAAACTAGTGGATAGCTATATAACTTCCTTACCTGAAGCTTCATCAGCGTGAGAACCAGGAGACACTCTGATATCAACCTGAATATGAGTAAAAGGAAGCAGAAACAGTCACACTGATGTAACAAATGACAACTGAAAGAATCTGTCTTTTTACTTAAAAGCAAAGTTGACCTTATAATGGAGTGGCAAGCATTCTTTAAGCTTAGCTCTCAAACACAGACCAATTATAGTTGCCATACTACAATGCTGGATCGTCGGTGTAAACGTTATCCTGAATCAATAACATAACCAAAACACACAATCGTTAAAGATCATGCAAAAATCAACAAACTCACAAATCATTAAATATTATGAACACACAAAAAAAAAAAGCTTCACACTTTTGGATCCAAGAGGAAAAGTTTTATTTTTTTTTGATAAAATCCAAAATTAAAAGTTTGGAACTTTCTTTCTCATAATCTACTCGGACTAGACCGTGGGATAAAGTAAAGAGAGGATAAGAACTCACAGGATGCGATTGAGATTGTCGTCGAGAGTGATGGAATCTTCAGACAGAACACTTAGTTGTTCCAAGGAATAAGGGTGTTCCGGATCTCTTATGTCTCTTACATACTTTGTCTATTTTCGTCAAAGAATCCAAAAAAAAAAGAACAAAAATCCAAAAACTATTAAGAATAAAACTAATCTAAACCAAAAACTTAAAAAAGAAGAAAGGATATCATAGATGTCGAGAGGATCAAGGCCATCATCTTTGTATTGATTTAGTGTACGAGCGATACGTTCCTTCTTAGCTTGCACTACTGGATTCGCGTTTACCAGTCCCAACGTCATTTTTTTGCTTATCCTCTTTCTTTCTTCAATCTTCAACCTTCGTTCACCGAAGAAGACCAAATTGATTTGATTAATTTGGTGATCTGTTTTCAAAGGTCACGGGATGTACAATATTTAATGATTAGACTAGATTTTTTAAACAGATTTTTAAATATTTTTGAGAATTAAGTAATTATAACATCCTAAAATTCTATTGTTAACGTCCAAAATGTTATCTTTAACTGTGAAATTTTTATTATCATATTTTTAATCAAGAAATTCCACACACAAAAAACACTTTAAAATCATATTATTTTTTTAATATCTAACATTTTTTAATAACTACTATTTAAAAAATATGCAAAGTTAATAGTACTAGATCGTAGAGAAAATGACTAGAATATCACTAAAAAAAATTTTCTCACAAATATAGCACTTAAGAATAAAAATGACTAAACTAACACTTAATGTTTTATCAAAAAGATAAATATACATTTATATTCCAATAATAAATTAATTTAGACATTAGGATTTAGAGTAAAGGGGTGAGATTTAAGGTTTAGGGTTTAGAGTTTAGGGTTTAGAGTTTAGGGTTTATGGTTTAGGGTTTAGGGTTTATAATTTAGGTTTTAGGGTTTAGAGTTGGGAAGTGGGGGTTTTGGGCATTAGATTTCAATTTTTAGAAAATAAAAAAAAATTAAAAAATTTTAAAAGATAAAATACTATTTTGGTCATTTTATTTTTTAGGACTATTTTGTTACATTAACTTAGAAATATGTATTTTAGAGATTTGCCCTAGATTGTAAGTGGTTTTAAAAAAAAATTATATTTACCACATTGTAATTTTAATATAACGGTTTGATGCGATCTGACTGGATCACAAATAAGAATCTTTTGAGCTACCAAGAGTTTTATTCAGCTAGTGTAGGTTGGCTAATGACAATTGTTATCTTCGAAATTGTTATCACCATTTCAAGTTTAACGTTCTAAATGCATTTGTATTTACCTGCAGTTTGACTAACGAAACAGCTCACTGTTATAATCTACTTCATGAAGAATCACCTTCATTCATACAAACTCAACCTACTATAGATCAGATATGTATTTAATGTATGTAGTCATGAATTCTCACAAGAATAAGTTTGCAATGTTCTAGTAAGATATGGGAAAGTTAGTTAGTAATCTACCTCATGGAAGTTTTTTATTTAAACCTTTTTTAGAAAAAAAAATTATCAGCTATGTGCCAACTGTGTGAACAAGTATAAAAACAACGAAAACGTATTAGCATGAAACACTAAACTGTGACTTTTACGGGAAATTTTTAGGTGATTTTTGGATTCGTTTGTGTGTTTCTTGAACAAGATGACGATCGGTAAGTGAGCTACAAGAAGTGATTCAGGAAATCACTAATAAGACCAAATACTCAACCTTCATTTATCAACATTTGATTATGATCTGGTAATTATATGATCTTTCGGGGTAAAACGGTAAACTACAACTCCAATTCTACAACCTTCTTGAGGATCATCGCAGTGTATCACATCAACATCAAAAACCTTCCTAGCTTTCTTGAAGAAAACCGATTCTTTCTTCCATCTCTTAAGATGAGCCATAAGGAACACTCTCTTGTGACCGTCCTTACCCAAAAGCATCAAACGCAGCGTTTTGAGTAATGGATCATAAAGATGCTCGTGGTAAACCACGTCAGACGCTAAAATTAAGTCAACGCCCTCCACGTCACCAGCTTCTCCCCACCTAACTGGCGCCACGTGGACTTCCCCACCGAATCTAGCCACGAGTTCAGCGTTCGCGTCGGCGTTGAATCTGAGATTCTCGATAACGTTTGGGAGATCCGTCAACGTAACGTTAGCACCTAGCGTCGCAGCCGCCGCGATTCCGACGATTCCGGTTCCAGATCCGAGCTCCACGATGTTGATCCGAGGAGAATCTGAGCCGTTACTCAAGAGTGAGCTAGTGAGGGGGCTGTTGCTCGGATCACGACGGTAGTTATCGAGAAGCGTGACGAGAGTTTTCGCAGGAAGCCAGAGCTTGAAGGAGATGCCTTGAGATGGTAACTGACGAATCACAACCGTTGATTCGATCGAACGGATGCGATGCTTCTGAAGATCCTCCGATGCATCGTTACCTTCATTTTCGCCGATTAGGCGCATTTCCTTGTGGTCTATCTCGTCCTCGTCACGGAGATCGCCACTCACCATTTGCTCCCTGACGCCGCCGCAGTTTTCACTTTCGTTTAAAATTAGGGCACTCGAAAATGATTACACGTGGGCGATTCTCATTTCACTGCGAAGAGCCTCTAAGTAAGGCAAGTAATGACGTCATTAAATGTTATTAGTAAAGCCATAATCACAATCAGAAGACTCTAAGTCAGACGGAAGGTTTTACATTAATTGAATTTTCATGAGATGAGGGTATTGGAGAGTTTGAGGGAGGAGACTGTATGATTCTGATTGTTTTATATAATCATTCTGTTAACAGTATAGTGCATAGACCTGAGCAATGAGCATCTGAGCAATTTTCTGGAGATTGATTCATTATTTGTATACAAACACTATGCTACTCTATATTGCGTGCTTGTTTTTGATGGTTCAGAGAATGAGCTTGCTATGCTTGATCTTATTCATCGTTCGTTTTTCTTTATCTGTTTGTTAATCACTATTGTTCTTGAATTCCAATCAAGAATGTGAAGAGAAATCATATTGTGTGGTTTGTAATATAACATCTTAATTGACACATTCTTTTCTTCATACGTAAACCCCTTTTGCTTTTGTTATATTCAGTGTATGAAAGTGCATATGTGAGGAAAAAAATGAGATTATGATCAGCTTTGAGGAAGTAAAATATAGAAAGAGAGAAAATAAGTAATCAGAGTCTTATGTTGTAGTGTCTTAGCTTGTTGCCATGAAAGAACTACAGATAAATACGAATGGTATGCTAGCTCAGGTGATGTGTATAGGATGTGGCTGACATAGATATTGTTTTTTTTTGTACTTTGGATTGATTATTTTGAGTCAGGAGTAGAGAGGCTTTCTTTAATCAAATCGTTTATTTCACGGTGATTTTGGTGTATAGAGAGAACATCCTGGCTTTAAAATCTATAGTAATGACTCTACATGTGTCAGGAACTGATGTTAAAAATATGAATTGTTGTCTATTCTCCTGCTCATTGATTTTTCCTCTTTTAGTGCTTGTGAAATGTGTATCTTTCATAGTATGATGACTTCAGTTTGGTTCTTTAATTTGTAGTTCTTGCTGAAAGAGTACTAGACAAATGCTTCAGCAATAATGTCTGTGAACTCGACATTGTGTTCAACTACAGCAAGGTACTGGTATATTACGCATAATAGTTTGTCCCATCATATTCAAAGCCTGGTGCTGAATAATAGTCTGCACACTTTTTGAATAACCACATGAAACTAAAACGTGTTTGTAGTGGTAATTTGTGTCTATATTTCGTTCACAATGTTGCAGATGCACACAGTGTTAGACGAGATAGTGTTTGGAGGACAGGTTCTGGAACCTAGTTCCATGGAAGTCATGAAGGCTGTTTAAGATATATCAAAGTAGTACTTCCCTATCTATCAACTGTTGTTTTCATCTGTGTTGTGGAGATAAACAGATTCACCTTCGGGGATTATGCAGATTAGAATGTGCCTCGTATGCGATTACACTTGTCCCCACGTCTGTTTCCGGGTGGGAAGGCCGATAGCTTCAGAACTTTGCCTGAACAGTGACTTGATAACAAGTCAGACTCCAAAACATGTGACAAAAGTTAATTCATATATCACACTTTGTAATGCGTACACCAAACTGTGTTCCTCCTCTGGTCCTTTGAGCATGTAATGTTTGCTGAATGGACCTCTCATACTCAAACTTGGGCCTGGAAATCATAATTGTGGAATTAAACTGCATGCTGTTTTTGAATATGATAGATAGTTAATAAATAAAACGGCTCTAACGTGTCGATTGGCAAAGAAAAGTAGCAGAGATAGTATAGGGAGGCTATGTATAGGAAGTACGACTACGCCGAACGGCGTGCATTGTTTAAAGAGTCAAAACGAAATTCGATGGGAAGAGTCTGAAGATTCGAAAATTGGTTTGAAGAGCCAATTCATCTGAAAAATATCATTCTGCCTTTTGAAAATTCTTATGATCCATCTCTGCATTTTCCCAGTGACAGACAGGTTTTTGACCTTTTTTATATTAACTCATTGGATATATGTATTTGTATCTTATCTTTACTATTTTATATTCCTAATGTCTTATAATATAAACTAGATTTTGACCCGCGCTTGAAAAGCGCGGAAATTTTTTATGATTAAAAATTTATATAATTGGGTTTTTTCTTAATTTAAAGAATATTTTGATATAAAATCAGTTCACCAAAATTTGTGGTGATGATTGTTTTTCATTAGTTTTAAGTTTCAGTTTTTTTATTTTTAGATTTTGGTTTTTAGTTTTTAAGTTTCTACTTATCATTTTCAGTTTTTGGTTTGGGTTTTTAATTTTTAAACCTGCTGAGTTAGTTTGAACTAATATTACCAACAAACAAATCTCAAATAATCGAACATCTAATTTAAAACTGAAAATATGACAACAATTTAAAAAAAAAATTTGAAATATTTTATTTTGTAAATAAACAAAGCAAAAAAAATATAACATGTGTTTTGGTTTTGGATTTTAGTTTTTAGATTTGGTTTTTGGTTTTGCTTTACATTTTTTTAATCAGTAAATTATTTAAGAAAAATAAAATAATTAATTATTTAAAAGTTACCATTGAAATTTACCAAAACAAAGTGATTGTTATTTAAAATAAAAAATATATATATTAACATGTTTTAAAGTACATGATTTAAATAAATGATTAATAATAGATAATTTTGTTTTGTTAAAAATATTAAATAACTTTTGAGTCTGAATATAATAATTGATTTTTGGTCTTTCAAGGTGAAAAGTTTATTCAATGTTTTTGGAGTTTTTTTCTTAATACTAAGCCCAAAAACCAAACTATATAATTTGTTCAGAAAATAAAAGTAAGTCCAAAACTATATTTTATAAATAACCACTGGTTTAATTTAAGTATAATTAGTAGATTTCCATATTCCATATTTTGATGATATATTTCTTTTAGAAAATTACATATTTATAGGAGAAAATATGTGTTTTCGGTATATACATAGATACTTGCCGTATTTTGAAGGTAGTTTACATTAAGATCGTCTCTTTACATTAATTGTGTTGGTTTAATTTAAGTAATACGTTTCAATCAATTATATGACTTATATTATTTGTAACATTCTAGAAAGGGTCCAAATTTAAATGACAACTTGTATCAGTAGATAAAAAGAATGACTCTATTTTAATAGAGTAGATTGTTTAGTATGTATTTGTATCTTATCTTTACTATTTTATATTCCTAATGTCTTATAATATAAATTGTTTAATATGTTTCAGCAATAAATTACTTTTACATTTATATGCCACTTTTAAACAGTTTTTATAACTCAATGATATTTGGTTTGTATATTAAATAATAATTTTTGGAACAAAAATAGTTTTGATATTTGATTTCTGATCAAAATAACATATTATGGAACATAAGAATAAGTAGGCAAATAAATACAACAGTTTTATGTAATTCCAAAGTTTGTAATGGTTTACCGAATAATAATAAAATTATAGTGTTTGAGTAGGTGGTATAAGTCACATAAGCAGCTGATTAGAGCACATAAATTGTGTTTAATAAGTTTTAGTTTCTTGTTAATTGTTTCTTTTAGATGATTTTTTTTTAATTTAGGCTTAGGTCAATGAACAAACTTTACTATATTTGGGCTTGCACTATATATTTCTAAGTAGTAATTAGTTTGTTGAATCGAATTCTCGAAGTTTTGTTAGCTGTTGTTTCCATATTGCTTTGGCATGTCCCTTTGGATATCTAAAGTAGATTCAAAATTATTTTTTCGACCATTGTCGGAACTAAGATGGAATGTCTCTCTTTTTCTCTAGTGTGTCTCCCTCTTTATGCTCTAAAGCTATTGAGCTACAAGAACAAGAAAAAAGTAGGAAAATTGTGTTGTGTTGAAGACAAAAGAATAATAAGTGGAAGATTCAAAGTGGAATTATTTAATTGGGAAATGTTAGGACCAAAAATATAGTATATAAAAGACAAACTTGTTGGGTAAAGATGATACAACAAATCCAACATAAGTTTGTGTCCTAGAAGAATTGGTCAAGCTTGCAAAGATGTACCATGGACCAAAGTGACTACCTTTGATCATATTTATATATACATATCTTATGTTTTGTATCATGATTGATACCTCTCCCAATATTGGGGCATTCATCTTGTTGGTCCAACAATTTTCCTTTTTTCCCTTTTGCTATCTTCACTTACATTGGACAATTCCCACATTTGTTTCTCTTACTTTTCTTTTGCCTCTGTCCCTTTTATATCCCATTGGATATATGCGGTTGATTCATCCATTACGTATAAACGAATAAATTGTTACCGAATTATCCATCATCCTTCCAATACCCCTAATAATTTTACATATATTAATAAGTTTATCAAGCCTTATATATGTTTAAGATGATTTGTGATATTTTGAACTTAAAATAAAAGGAACACCTATGTTCCAGTCAACCAAACCACTTGACCAAATACAAAAGTATAGCTAAATTTTGTAGTATAAAATACACCAAAGAATCTTAAAACAGAAATTCTTAGGAAATATGAAGAGACGTTTAGAGGGGACAACATGAAGTTACAGGAGCCGTAGACAAAAAAATATGGTCTAAACATAGGACAGCTGGAATGGCACTGTTATATTTATAATTTTATATAGTTAACCGTTTAACGAAACAAATCATCGGGTATTTGGAAGCGACATGCTAAATATCATTTTGTAAACAAAAAAAAGAGAAATATAACAAAGTACAGTACTAGTTTTGTCATATATAATTAATCCAGTACTAGTGTTCAAAAAAAAAAAATTAATCCAGTCTACAATTTTCATCATCCAGAAACAATAGTATTGCTCAATATGTAGACCAACTACCTATAAACAATAGTATTTACATTACTTTAAAGCAGAAAGCATTCTCAGTTAGCAACCCCTATAATGATTTTTCATTTTTTAAGAACACACACCATACAAACAGAATTTCCAAACAAAAATAAAAGAGAAAGAAGAATCCATCAAAAGGGCAGAGAGTAGAAACATTCCAGTCGTGTTTTGTAACTTTTGAGGAACGACTCCTAAACCAACACATACTATATTAATATGAACTAAGCATTAACTTAAATTTGTTCTTTACTAACCTATCATTTGATTACTTTACATGCATGCATGCGGAGAACTAAATCTTGCTACATGTTTCAACGTGGCACTCTGATTAACGACAAAACAGATTAATTCAACTAATCCACTCGTCGTCACCAAAAATACGATCTCTCTTTATGTTTTGTTGGAACTGGCGATACTTTTTTGGTAACGTCGTGGGTCCCGCCGAAGCCAATATCATTATCATCATTTGCATTTGCGTTGCTTCATCAAACACCGTGTAGTTTTACTGCTCTCGTACCGGACCACGAACAGTCTTTTCCTTTGTAATTTGTTTTGCGTATAGCGGTTTAGGGTTTTGGTTTTACTATTTAAAACTCTTTGTCCACGCTAACAAATTTCTTAATTAGGTACTCACTGAAATGTAATTTCGAGTTAGATCTATAAGGTAGCTTCTTTCGTTCAAACATCTTGGTATACTAATACTAAAAATGACATTTTAAGTTGCACAAAAAAAACATTGTAGTTTTAGCTTCTTTTTATTGCGGATTAGAGTTTCACAAGTTATCTTAGTTCGTTTTTAGTTTCCTTTCAATCTATTTAAATTTTTCAGTTGTTAATTAACACTAATAAGAAAAAAATGTTCTTATAAATATTTAAATTTAAAAATTGTATAATGTATTGCTCTAAAATGAATATTGGAAAAATAAGAATGTAAATAATTAGTAAATTATATCCCATATCGAGCAAGTCCCCGATTATAATTACGGAAAGCCGACCTCGTGCCTTAAATTAAATTATATGTACTTTATTTATGGGCATTAGCGAAATGCTTGGTTTATTCATTCACTACATAACAAGGCGCCTGTAAGCCCGTGAGTTCAAAAACTGGTGGTAGGATGGGAGCGTATTGGTCACGGCTTGTTGGGTCGTGTGAGATTTATGTAGCTTTGCATGTAGTGGCGAAACGTAACGCTTTGTGTCTCGGGGTTATCACGGTTTTACGTTTCGAGTTTAACAAAATCACTATAAATATAGATTTACGTACAATAATTAGAGTTTTAAATTGTATAAATATAAACATTCGACAGAGCATCTTTTGGAAAGTGGTGGTCGTAGTCGAACTAAGTTTCGGCAATCTCAAGACGATCTGATTTTTACCTTTTGATTTTAAGATTATTGTTTTCAAATGTTTTTCTTTATAAATGTTCGAATTTGATAAGTAACTGCAAAACAACAAGATAGCTTTGTAATAAATAAGTTCGTGTTTTGATCACAGTTCTTAAGCTTTTTTTAGGTACTGCGTATCCAAATTCAAACTAATCTAGGGGATATATGGAGCACCTGGTCTGGTATATTTCCATTTGAACTATCCATCCATAAATTACGCTCATCGTATTTGAAATTGTAAGGGGAGAACTCGAAGCACAAACTCCTCAATTGTTCAGAATTTGAGTATTAGTATGTGTCATTTGTTTAGCTATAAGGTTTTCACCATTTCAAGCTGTATATAATCTACATAGTACCCCTTGAAACGAATATTTTTCACATGTCCAGTTTTTGAATTTGTTACAATACTATACACATCAGTGTATTGTTCTTTCAAATCTATGAGATCAAAATAGTAATGTTTTCTTGGTAAAAGAAAACAACTGTAATGTTTAGAGTAAAAAGTTAAGAATACCTTAATTTTTTTTGTCAGCGAATACCTTAATTGATCATCGAGACATATACAAGCATTACTCCGTACCATATCACTATAATTTGGCTACAGAGGAAAAGAAGTTATCATGTGGTATTACTATTAGGTATAATGATTTAAGAGGTGGGTCCAATAGCTTTTTCTTTGTTTCTTTTCAATAGTTCAAGATCAAATTTATGGGGAGTATTATTAGTTCTTTGACCTTTCCTTTTTAGAGAGTCCTTCTTTGACCCATCAAGATTCAAGAGCCGAATCTCTCTCTTGCTAAGCTAAGAAGATAACATGAAAAATCAGGAAAAATAAAGAAAAGGAGATAATAATATAGTTCATACACTTGTATGGATAGGCTCATTGGGCTGTTGCTTTGATGATTGTAGGAAGGCACTTCACTCGAATAGAGGGGATTCTTCCCTTTATCTTTTGGGTTATTCACAATCTAATCTAGCTTTTCTTTTCATGCAATATTTTTCTTGTTACTCTAAAAATTCATCCAAATCTTCCTGGATATTCTCATATCATTATGATTCTAACTCGTATTCTCTTTAATATTTACTAGAAACCCCACAAGGAATTGGATTCTCATAGGGTTTCCATGCGTTATCCAGCCATATAATGACCATGATTATTGTTCTAACTTCTAATGAGACCATTGAATGTTTTTCGACTGATGTTATATTTCACTAAGATTGCTGAGCTAGAATGTTTTATACAGTACTTTTTTCTTTCTTAATTCTATGCTATAATCTCTTATAGCATCTTTACATGCGTCTCGTTTGTTTCTTTAACAACTTCGATGTTCTAATATTCTTCCACTTTAATTCAAAGTAAAGTAATTCTACATTAGAGTTGTTTTTATTATAAAATTATTTTATTGTACATTATAAAATGGAGTAAGGAATTAAAATGAAATAATAAATATAGTTAGTTATTTAGATTAATGTAATTTTTTATTATATTGTAAAATAAAAATTATATTAAAATTTAAAAATATTCTATTCTTAAAATCCTTATAGTAAAAACTGGGATAAAGCTTGAAAATCCTCTTAGTGTGCAAGCTTAACATTGCACCTTCCAATATGGTTGCATCTTCCAAAATGGTGTCGGTTATGGCCATTTAGTTTATCAAAATCAAAATATTATATAGTGATTCAATATATATATAGCTAATATTAGTTGTGATAATCCCTGTTAGATAACCAATCCACCAAGTTATATATATATATATATATATA
Organism: Eruca vesicaria subsp. sativa; assembly: GCA_932364175.1. Taxonomy (NCBI): domain Eukaryota; kingdom Viridiplantae; phylum Streptophyta; class Magnoliopsida; order Brassicales; family Brassicaceae; genus Eruca; species Eruca vesicaria. The sequence goes on along the minus strand of CAKOAT010648487.1, from coordinate 143,497 downwards.
TATATATATGATTATTTAACATTCACATGGTTTCCTTTCACATAGTTTGCTGAGGTACTTTTCTGTATTCCATCCTCCAGTGGTCAAATAAAAGCCCCCATAATACTAACAAATAACAGATTTTAAGATTGTTAATCTCTTCAATTTTTTAGTTTTTGTCTTAATATTAAGAAATTTGCAAGAATTTATTTCATTTTGTTTGATTACCTTTTATCAGGTAAAACCTTTAATTGTCAAATATCAAGACTAAAAATAACATACGAAAACGTTAAAAATATATAATTGCATGGATTATTGTTATTTGCAAACTGCATGGGTTATATATATATAAATATGTGGGACAAATTTTATTAATTAAAGTATAAGGTGATACAACGATTGTCATATTTATCTTTGAGAAACGTACATATAGAAATAGGTTATCATATGCCTAGGTAAAAATGATAGATCCATCATTCCATCACCACTGCTGCATATGTAACTGAAGCTCTTCTCCTACAATCTATCTGCAAATGTAACAATTGATAGTCCATGTTTAGAAGATATATCGAGTGTTTTAATTAATCAAATCACAAACATACACATGTTGAAAAAAATCATAAACATACAAATCCATTAAATAAAGGACGAAGACTAGTATTCGTTGACGACAAGAGAGTAGAGTAGACTCTAGCTATAGCTACAAGTTTTGAAGAAAATCTAATAACCAAATCTCAGTCACTTTACTTACATCATCATGGATCATCATTAACCACATGAGGCTGAGCAGATATCGAACGTGCGATTGCGATGTGGAAGTAAAATGCCACGCGCGAGTGGGCAGGTGCGCGTGAAATTTAGGGTTTTAAGGGTAGAGATACGGAAAGAGTCAGAGATTTATAGCATTATACATATTGGAAGAGAACAAAAAAAAAAATCAAAATTTGATCCTCGTGATCGGAGATTTTTTGCAGTGATGACTGTACTCTTTTCATCTCTTCTCTCCCCCCTTGTCACGTGGGCTAAATTTTGACCATCAACATCACATCACTCTCTCCTTCTTCTTCATCTTCGAGTGTTTTGCATGGTTTGGTTTTACTCCACAAGAACCGATAATTTCAAGTCGTTCGTACAATTATATAGATATAGTAAACATTCGTGTGTGAGTGACATAATCATTACTTTAGAAAGTAATAACCAATTAGCAAGAGTTTGTTAGTATGATGGTCCAAAACTTGCAAGTTTTCATCCAATCCCACCATCTCATTTATTAACATTAAGATCTACCCTATCTAATCTTAACCAATGTTCATATAATGTGTTCATCTTTGGTTGACCATCTACACCCGAAGTTATTTAGCATCCATCAAACAGATCATTACCTTTGCCCTAGATTGGAATGTTTCTCTTTGTAGTTTCGATTTTTATTTCTTAGTATTCTTACAAATTCATATACTTTCCCACTATAATTTTGATCATAACCCAGAAAATGGAATACTATAAATCTTCATTCTCGTAACTTGTGAAAGAGCTTAGTATTAACGTCACTAAATTCGTTATTTTCAGGGTAAAGCATTAAACCGTATATACTACTATAACACACTAAATACGTTTGTTTTGTTTTCTATTGATATTTGCATAATGTGTGTCGTCATGTCATCTCTGTACCTTAATTAGCTTGTCAATCTTTTTTTGTAAAGGCTAATTACCTCCTTAAGGAATTAATGTCATTGTTTTTTATGCTGAATATAGCAAAACATGAGCTAATCAACTAATAGTAAGTCAGTTTTAGTTATCAAGACAGTAAAATATCCTAAGCATGTTTTATATATAGAAAATATATAGACAGTGATTAGAATATTTTAAAATCTTTGCTGTAGAAAACTTGATAGTACTGGTGGTATCATTGTAATAAAAAACCCATTAAAAGCAAGTGAACCCCATCGGATTAAATGATACTATAAATTAATATGTACTTCGTAAAAAGCTACGTCCCCACATATTCTATTGATTTTAAATATTCGTTTTACTAAAAACCTGCATATACACTTCTGCTTCTATATATAGATGTGAGACCCTCTTCTCCATTCTTCACTTCACTCCAACGTCAAAACCTGCTACTCCATTCTATCTCTTCATAGTCTCTTAATTTACACTTATTAGGGTTTTCAAAGTTAGAGAGAAAGAGAGAGATGATGCAGACTCCCTACAATACTTCGATGCAGGGGCAGTATTGTCATTCCTGCGGAATGTTCCACCACCACAACCAAACCTGCTGCTACAACAACAACTTCAACGCTGGCTCTCACTCAACGGTGTTTTCCATGCAAAACGGCGGCGTTTACGAGCCTAACGGTGAGGATTATCACTCCTCCTCCATCGTTGACTGCACTCTCTCTCTTGGAACTCCTTCCACGCGTCTTTGCGAGGAGGATGAGAAACGCAGACGCTCTACACCCTCTGGTGCGCCTTCTTGCATCTCCAACTTCTGGGACTTGCTTCAAACCAAAAACAACAACAACTCTAAAATGGCGCCGTCTAGTAACGTCCCTTCTTTCTCCACTGCTAATCCCATCAAACCAACACGCGGTTGCTCTGGTGGTAGTGGCGGTGGCGAGTCTCTTCTTGCCAGGCGATGTGCCAACTGTGATACCACTTCTACTCCACTATGGAGAAATGGTCCTAGAGGCCCTAAGGTAACCTATCAATTCATTTCAAAATGTTATTTCTTGTGGATAATCAACAAATAAAGCAATGATTGCAAAAGAAGACATTTCATCCTTTTAAAAAATTCTTTATCCTTTTTTCCTTCTTTCTAACGGATTCTTACTGGCAATACAACACTACTTATTGAATATTTGTCATTGAAAAGTGATATTCATTGAAAGCTTAAGTTACAAAAAAAGAAGTGATTGTCATGGTTAAATGAGATGATTTATTTTCATTGAATATGTTTTTGAAAATTTCAAATGCCGCCTCTCATATAAATAACCAACCAAAAACTAAGATTTTCGAACAATTCATCTCTCCTTTTTTTCGATTTTGATTCTTTATAGCTTTATTTATTGAAAACGACATTAAATTGTGATATTGATGGTTAAATGATATGGATGGTTTTGGATTTGACAGTCCCTATGCAACGCATGCGGCATTCGTTTCAAGAAGGAAGAGAGAAGAACTACGGCGGCTTCAGTGAACGCCGGAGGAGGAGGTACACCGGTAGCAGTTGATCAGTACGGCCATCAGAACGCCGGCTACAATAATTACAACAATGGTAATTCGTGGGCTCACCACACGGCGCAGAGGGTCCCATGCAATTATCCGGCAAACGAGATAAGGTTCATGGATGATTACGGCAGTTCTGGAGCTAACAACTGTGATTCTGACGGTGGTCACGGCGGCGTACCGTTTCTTTCGTGGAGGCTCAATGTGGCGGATAGGGCAAGTCTTGTCCATGACTTCACCAGATAAAAAAGGAAAGAGAAATTGACGTTTAGATTTTAAATATTTCTCCATGTGGTTTTATTATATTATGTCTAATTTAAAAAAGAAGAAAATGTTTGGAAAAAAAGATAGTAGAAGTCATGATGTTAATGGCATTGAAAGCGACGGTCTAACTTGTGGTTTATCTATGAAAGTAGAGCTCATCAGTTTTAAATTTTCATTTTCTATTTATATTTTCAGAATTTTAAACCTCTTCCGTATGGAAATTATTTCTCTGCTTCTAGTCTTTGAAACGAACAATATGGTGAATGTGAATATCACCCAAAAAATGCATGGAGTGATGTAATTATAACTCTTAGTAAGAAAAAAATGTTTGTAAGTCAGAAAAAATAATACAGGCCAAAAATATAGACATAGGATATAACTCTTTTAATGTATATAGTTGTGTGGTTGAGAGGAGAAGTTTCAGTTCCAGCTGAGTCTCTGAATCTCACAACTGAGACTTTAATTAATTATTGTGTGTGTTTTAATTGGTGAAAAATGAAAAAAATAAAAAAATTGGAGATTGAAATCTGATCGTCGAATAAGGAGATTAGATTCTGATCGTACCAATGTGGGTTTACTCATGTCTGTGGTGGTACTGTTGTGTGTTCAGTTTGGATCAGAGCATTGTAGTGATTTAATGAACTTATTTTTGTCGTATTATGCTCTGTTTTGACCATCGTTTTGTCATTTTTCTATTTACCTCATCTTGACCTTTTGTTCGTGTCAATATGCGCTCAACAGAATATTTTCATTTTTCTTTCTTTTTATTATTAGTTTTCCGATTTTACTGAACCGATTCTGCAGCATTGTTTGTACTAATCTACCAGCTTTTTAACCAACTGTGCACGATCACACAAAAATCCCACTATTATTATAATTATGTTGATATTTTGTATCCAGTTGTCGTCACGAATATTCAACAAAATGATATCTTAACCATGTTGTGATAGTAGTAAAGACTAAGGTCAAAACAAGGCGTAGTTTTGTATCGATGGATTGGATTCCTATCAACAACTAAGTTGCTATTGTTTAAGAAGATGAAGATATTCTTTGGACGCTTTGAAACGGGCTGCTCGGATCTAGTAAACATGATTATGAATCTGGTAGATTGGTCGACTTTCGTGACAAAGATCAAATTGTGAATTTATCTCATATTTTTCGGAGTAAAAATGGTCAAGTAGAAGTATTAACAAAATAAACAAGAACCAGAGGTTATACATTTTTTCATATAGATCAGATCCAACTAAATGAAAATGCTCTTCGGAGAATCGGCGTCTCACCAAAGTGAAAAAAAAAGAAAAAAAAAGAGAGATGAAGATATAACCATTGTCGTAGGCCAAATTACAAAAGCCAAAGTTGTAGTAGTAATTAATGTTGTCTCTCTATGAATCTATGATTAGTTTTTTTTATCAACCGAATCTATGATATATTAGTTAGGCTTCACCTTAAGTACCTTTTACCACATGTGTGCGATCATAAATTTCAAAAAAATCTGGATAAAATGAACCAACAAGATTTGTATTGGGCTATTTACTTGCCAATTGATATTTCATGAGGCCTAACAAGAGGCCCAACAATAAATTTGATTGAGCTTAAGGCAAGAGATTTATCTCCGACATTTAACTACCGATGAGTTTGACCATCATCACCGGACAACTAACCAATCCTGTCGTCGCCATGTCTCTCCGTAAAACCCTAACCGCATTAAACCGACCTTCTTCGCCGCCGGATTCCTCAATCTCCGCCGTCAATCTCGAAGTCACAGAGCCCTCTCGTCCCTCAAAAATCACCTTTCGTCCCCGTAAGATCCGTAAAGTCTCGTCAGATGATCTGACGATAACCACGTCTCCTCTATCTTCCAAATCAACGGTAGACATCTCTCTCCGCCACCTACAAATCTCCGACGAACTCCTCGGAGCAGTAATCTCCGGACACAACACTCCTCCCGTGTTCGAATCAACCACCACTCCGTTCCTCTCCCTGACAAGATCAATCCTCTACCAACAGCTCGCAACCAAAGCAGCGAAATGCATCTACGACCGCTTCGTCTCTCTCTTCCCCGGCGGAGAATCCGCCGTCCTCCCTGACTCCCTCCTCTCCTTCTCCGCCGTTGATCTCCGGAAGATCGGTGTCTCGGGGAGGAAAGCGAGCTACCTCCACGACTTAGCCGGAAAATACAAGAGCGGAGTGCTTTCCGATGATATGATTCTGGAGATGAGCGATGAAGAGTTGATTGACCGGTTAACTTCGGTTAAGGGGATTGGAGTGTGGACGGTTCATATGTTTATGATATTCTCGCTTCATAGGCCTGATGTGTTGCCTGTGGGTGATCTCGGTGTGAGGAAAGGTGTGAAGGATCTTTATGGGTTGAAAGAACTTCCTGGTCCGTTGCAGATGGAGCAGCTTTGTGAGAAGTGGAGGCCTTATAGGTCTGTTGGTTCTTGGTACATGTGGAGGCTCATTGAGTCTAACAAAACATCTAAGACCAAGTTGTCTAAATAGCAAACAAAAGACTCGTTCACTTGACTGGTAATAATACCCATCTATGTCATTTATATGTGTGTTCTCAAGTAGACTACATAACCTGAATGTAACATAATTAGAAAGGATTAGAGACATTGTTAATATTTATTTCAGGTAAGTTTCCTGAATTAGTATATGCCTTATGATTAGTAGCTTTGATATTTGGAATAGATACTGAAAATCTCTAGTCATTTTTAATCTTCTGATGTTTCTTCTATATCTAGCCTGACTGATTGTAATTGATCTTTGGATCATTTCATACTTAAGGCCCACTTGTTCTTGATCGGCCGGACAGCTAATCTGATCCTGTGACGAAGAAGTTATTCCACGCCCACCATTGTTGTTGTGTGTTCCCTTATTTTCCAAGCTTCATCGGTTTTGCAAATTAGAGCACGTGAGAGAAAAATGCATTTGTGCTTGGCCTTTATACCATTGTGTGATGGTTGTAACTTGTGTAACACTGTGTGGGAATACAGTTGTATGTATCAAATCTAGTTTCATTTTGCTTGGGTTCAACGCTTGGGTTCATTGTAACACTTAATATATCAGCTGGCCCGATTAAATTAATCAGAAAGCTTGGATCTGATTGTGCCAAGTCATATATGGGACTGTTCAACAAATTACAAAAATATTAAAGATGTCACGCGAAATATTTATCAATCTCTTGAAAGTTTGTCAATGGCAAATCTATTCATTGATTTCAATATATTTGGCACATAGGAAGATCATCATAAAGTGCAATAGACCTGTGGGAAACAAAGAATCTGAACACAAGACATGTGGAGATAAATAAAAGTGCAGGTCTTTGTTTGTGCTATGTGGACCAGCTTTTCATTCTTTTTCATACTTCACTCAACCCCTGTCCACCAGAAAATTAATTTACTTGTCTTTTCAATAAATACTGGATTAACTTTGATTAGTTATTGCTAAAACGCACCTATAATAGATACCTTTACTAGAAACCCCTAATTCCAATTGTTTCTCAAAAAAATAAAAACCCCTATTTCCAATTGGTATGATTAGTTAGAAGCTGTATTAACTACACTTATCCATGCAAATCCCGAGCTATTCAGTTGTTGATACTTACTTTTCTCATATTTATTGTAATATTAATTAGTTCAGATATAGAGGTTTTGAGTTTGATGCATGGTAATCAATAGATACTAGGTGACCCACCCGCACTCTGTGCGGGTATAAAAATATAGTATAATGCTGAGAAAGGAGTATCTGTTGAGTTCAAATGTGGGAGTTAGTGGAACAAGTGAGAGTTTCAATGCTGAGACAAGATTTGCACAAATCTCTAGGATGCAGTAGGGGTGGTCAAATCGTTACTTTTCGGTTTGGTTTGTTTAGTTCGGTTTTAATATATTTTTTTCAACTGAAATAAACCTTATTTAGTCTGGTTCGGTATGGTTTATGTCCAGTTCAATTTATATTCAGTTCGGTTTGTTTTTGGATCGGTTTAATTAGGCTCTTTGTCGCTTAATTTTTTAAAAGAAAAATTATATTTTAAAATATATACACATAGAGTATGTGAACTAAATTCAATATTAAACTGAAACAAAAACTAAAAAAGTCACAAAAAGTATATAAGAATAAAACAAATGAAAGTTAACTAAAGTAAAAAAAAAATTAACATCATTAGTATATTTTTAATAAAAGTTAACTATTAAAAAAAACAAATGTAAGTAAGATATACAGGAGACAGTGACATATTAAAAAATGTGATAAAAATCTCATAGATATCACAATCCCATAGAAAATGTGATAAAAGTTTAAATATAATTCATAAGTAATATAAAATAAGATGAACAATTATGAATTAAAAAAATCTCATAGAAACCTGCAAAAAATTGTCAATTTTTAAGCAATTGTACAATATAAAATAATTTAATAGATTTCTAAATTTAATAAATTTGTGCAAGTAATTGATAGCAAAATAAGGTAATCATCATATTTCCGAATTAAGTAATTAGGAAATAAAGAACATACACATTTAATGCAATATCACATGTAAATAGTTACTAATAAATGACATCATAATAGAACAAGAAATTTACTTAATAGACATATATTTTCACAAAAATTTAACTTTTAAATTTGTCAATTAAATGTATATTTAAAAAAATACTTCCTAAAAATATTATTTTGTTTAGAATTATATATAATAAAAAATTCAGAATATATCAAATTTGAAGAATAATTATGAATTAATAATCATATTTTATCATTAAGTCTTATGGTTCCTGAAATATTTGTTATAAAAATTCTTGTAAAGACATTTCTTGAGATATATAAAGTCTTATGGTTCTTGTAATATTTGTTTCCTTTTAATAAACATGAAGCAACTAAAGAAAGATATTAAAAATTGACTGTCATAAATTTGCAATAATTAACATATCATTTAAGACAAGTAACTGATGGAAAAATAAGGTAATCATCGTATCAACTTGCGCAAGTAATTGAAAATAAAATAAGACTTATTCTTGGGTTCACCCCCTAGGGTGAACCTCTAGGTTCACCATCCAATAGGATTTCATTATTTCATATTTGATATATATTTAAAAAGGAAAAAAAATCTTATTAAGTTATATTATTGGAATAAAAATCAAATACAAAAATAGAAAAAATAATAATAATTAATAAAAACGAAAATAATTTTCTAAATAAAATATTTTAACACTAACCCTAATATCTAATCCTAAACCCTAAACCCCTGGGTAAATAATAACATTTGGATAAATCTTATAGTGTTTTAAAAATTTAGTGTTAATGATTTACCCAAGGGTTTAGGGTTTAGGATTAGAGTTTAGGGTTTAGTGTTTATGATTAATCCAAGGGTTTAGAGTTTAGTATCAGAGTTTAGGGTTTAGTATTTATAATTTAACCAAGGGTTTAGGGTTTAGGATTAGATTTTAGGGTTTAGTGTTAAAATAACATTTTTATAAATTTTTTTTATAAAAGTTATCCAAAGGTTTATGATTTTTACCCATGGGTTTAGGGTTTAGGATTAGAGTTTAGGGTTTAGTGTTAAAATATATTTTTTAAATAACTATTTTCTTTTTTATTAAATATTATTAATAAATATTTATTTTTGTATTTTTATTTTTAAAAACATAATATAACTTAACAAGATTTTGTTTCCTTTTCTAAAAGATATCAAATATGAAATAATGCAATCCTATTGGATGGTGAACCTAGAGGTTCACCCTAGGGGGTGAACCCAAGAATAACTCATAAAATAAGACAAGTTATTAATAAACAAATAAACTAATTAAAAGCCTTTACCAACAAGGTATATCTTTCCTAATACCATAATATGGTTATAAAATTAAAGAATAATAAATAGTTTTGATTTTGATATATTTTAAATCTATAGAAATATATAATAATTATGTTTTATCACTTATATTTAATATAGAAATTTGTATTTAACCGATTTAATTCTAACATTAGTATTAGAAATATATACAAAAATGTTACACATATCATATTCTAACTCTGAATTATATACATAATTTATTATGTGATAAATTGTATAAAGTTATATTATAATTGACATAGAACTATATAGTTTATGATGACAAAAAAAAGATGACAAAAAAGAAATATATAGTTTACATATATGAATTTATATGATATACATTTTATAATATGATAAATTGTATAAAATCATATTTGAGTACAGAGTTGATAAAATGTATAAAAAGTAATACTAAAATTTAGAATAAAATATTGATTAAAGATTTTTTTTCTTTAGTGTATAAGCAAATAATTATTTGAAAAACATAGAGAAAGTAACAAAGCATGAAACTTACATTGTAGTTTACGTGTTTTAGATGATATGATCATTTGTAATGTTCATGTCTCTGAATAACATGAATGTGAAGAGAGATTTAAGTACATATGGATCCACAGGAGGAAACGTCATAATCGTTGGTCTGCGCATATAAACTAATATGCAAAAATTAAAAAACCAATAGAAAAATTCATATGAAAGCATTCTTCTCCTTCTAAGCTCTAACGAACAATCATTAAATAGAAATATAATACCTATGAACATATTTAAGAAAGTAAGAATTAGAATTCAAATAGATCTACGATTAATCAAATAATATAGAAAGATAAAAAAAATTTCATGCATCGTGGTGAAATCGTTATAATATGGCATCTGTATATAAACCAAAAGAAAATTCAGCTCTGATGAAATATGTATATGTAAAAGCTTAATGATGTAAAATAACAAAAACATTATCAACATAAAGAGTTCAGAATAAAAAGTTCAGTGGCTTCGTTTCTCATACTGTGAATGTCTTATATATAGTAAATTGATGGATGTTTCTCAATGATTTAGCTTGCATGATAAGCTAATAAATAGAATATTCTCTAATAAATTATTGAGAATATTATATATTCTATACGATTAATCATATGAGAAACTGTATATAGAAACTATATATTAGANGTTTCTCAATGATTTAGCTTGCATGATAAGCTAATAAATAGAATATTCTCTAATAAATTATTGAGAATATTATATATTCTATACGATTAATCATATGAGAAACTGTATATAGAAACTATATATTAGAAATTGTATATTCAATATTAATAAGGTAAGTTAATAATAACAAACAACCTAATTAGATACAAATCGATAAATCGCACTAAACAATGTAATCAATATGATATCAAGAGTGAATTGTTTTCCGCATTTGTAATAAGGAAATTTATTAATACATGTTTTATTAATTTATATTCTTACGCAAGTAATATCTAATAAGGAAAATATTAATACATGTAATAATTATTAGTAAGGTTAGTAAATTATTAGTGATCGACCAATTAATATTCTTGGCTTAATTTCATTATTGTGCAAGTAATGTAGTTTTTAAATAAGGTAAGACATTTAATATGAATTATTATATTTGATAGATTTAAAAATTAATTGAAATAGATTAAAAAAAGTTACAACTTGTGCAACGTATGTATTATTAAAATAAGGTAAGTCATTAAAAGGAATTAACAAATTTGGAGTGTTTGGAAACGTCGATAGTTTTGTTATCAAATTACTCTTCGCGCTGAATTAAAAAATAGAAAATAAATTAATAAAAATCAACCAATAAGATTAAGAGAATTAATTCTAGAAGCCCTCTATGAGTGTCACGTGTCGAGAAATCACTAAAGTGACTTCTCTTTTAATATATAGGGGGATAATCTATAATATTTAAATTATTTCTATAAAAAATTATGTTAATTCATCTGTATTTAAGATGTTTAATTGTTTTTTGGAAATATAGATTAGATTAGGTAATGTAGTTATAGATTCCTTTTAAAAAATTTAATTAAATAGTTAAAACAGTAAAAAACTATCAACTAATCAAATTATAACGTTTAATTGGAAAATCTTCCTATGAATGACACGTCAGCATAAATCATTAAATTGACTTCTCATTTAATATATAGGAGGATATGAGCGTCTATTGGATTGTACATTATACACGACGTAGTGGACATAAAATTGGTTTATTGTTTTCACATATTTTTATCCATGAATTCAATTTGATTTCTAGATTAAAATGATTGAATTTTATAAATTATGATATATTTATATATGTAATATTTAGATTCAATAAGTTTATTCTCCGTTTCAGTTCCACACCCTAAAGTCTTTACTAGTATTTGTTAAATAGTTTGACTAACATAGGGTTTTTGCAAACACACATAAGAACATCATTAACCGTATGGGGTTCTTAAATTCAGCTAAGAGATGATTCTTAGTTTTTCTTTGATTTTAATTAAGAAAAGCTAAAAACTGTTTTTTTAAATAAGAGATATAAGACCATTTTTATTGTGGAATTCTTAAATAAAGTTCTTAGCTTCGGTTAAGATACATTTATTAAAAAATAAGAATTAATTCTTAAATAAAATATATAAGAACCAGCTTTTAGTCAAAAATGTAAAAAAAATGTCAAATCATGAATTATAAGACCATCCACAATGGTGTACCCCATTGTGGAATCCTTAGTATTAATATAATGTTTTTTTTTTGTTGAATAGTTAAGGATTCTAGTAAATATTATGTGTCCAATGGTGTTATCGATAATGGAGTCCTTAACATTTTTTAATTAATAAAATTTTTAAAAATAAAATATTTAAATTTAGAATAAAGAGAAAATTTTATTTATTAAATTATAAAAAGTAAACATACAATAATCATAATAATCATACATCTTCGTCATTACCAAACTTGTTCCAAATATTTTCAACTAAATCATTTTTCAGTTGTTCGTATATACGCTTATCTCGAATATGACTCCGTAAGCCTAGCATATTACCGAAATGTGAAGGCATGTTGGTAGAATAGGACATATCCACCTGTGAACTTCGCGACGAGTTTCCTTCTTCAAAGTTAGATGTATCATACTGAGTGTATCCATTACGTTCATTTTCCACTATCATATTGTGAAGTATGATACACGTTCGCATCACCATCCCTATTTTTTTCTGGTCCCACAAAATAGCCGGATTTCTCACAATCGCAAACCGAGCTTGTAATACTCCAAAAGCACGCTCCACATCTTTTCGGGTTGATTCTTGAACTTTAGCAAATAATTCTGCCTTACCACCTTGAGGGAGTGAAATAAATTGAATAAATGTCGACCATTTCGGATATATACCGTCGGTTAGGTAGTATGGCAAATCATACTGGTGACCATTGACCACGAACTTTACCAATGGAGCTCTACCTTGTATAATGTCATCGAAAACAGGTGACCGATCGAGGACGTTAATATCATTTAAGGTCCCGGGAGAACCAAAAAAAGAGTGCCATATCCAAAGATCCTGTGACGCCACAGCCGCCAAGACCATTGTCGGCTTTCCTGATCCACGTGTGTACTGTCCTTTCCAAGAGGTTGGGAAATTTTTCCACTCCCAATGCATACAGTCGATGCTTCCTATCATCCCAGGAAAGCCGCGTATCTCACCAATATCGAGCAATCGTTGAAGATCATCAGGAGTTGGTCTTCGTAGATACTCATCTCTAAATAACTGTATTACGGCTTTTTTGAAATGGGTCAAACACGAAAGGGCCGTGCTTTCACCAAGTCGGAGATATTCGTCAATGGCGTCAGCCGCACAGCCATAAGCCAGCATACGAATAACTGCTGTACACTTCTGTAATGCAGATAGACCGAACCTTCCGACTGCATCTCGTCTTTGTTGAAAGAATGGTATATTTTCTGAGAGCTCATTGACAATGCGCATGAATACCTCCTTGTTCATGCGGAAACGACGCCTAAAAATATTTGGCGGAAATATCGCATTTTCACTGAAGTAGTCATTCCATAGACGTCGGTGACCCTCCTCACGTTCTCGTTCATAATAAGCACATTTTTTTTTGTGTGTTCTTGTTTGATTCTCCATGATGTTGTTGAATGTATCTTCAAAACATTCGTCGACAGCCTGATCGATTCTTCTATCGAGGTCATCTGCCATCGAGACCTTCAAAATAATTAACAAATTTATGTTAATAATTGAAAATTAACAATTCTATATTAATAATTTTAAATTAAAAATTCTATATTAATAATTCTAAATTAACAAATCTATATTAATAATTCTAAATTAACAAATCTAAATTAACAATTTAAAAGAACTATTCCAAATTAACAATTCTAAATTAACAATTCTACATTAACAATTTTAAGTTAACAATTCTACATTAACAATTTAAACTAACAATTTAAATTAACAATTTAAATTAATAACAAACTATATTAACAAACGAGTATCACTTGGTTGGGGATGATGTTAACAATTGGATAATGTATTTTGGAGATGAGAGTAGAAGACAAACTCGGCTTGACAGTAGAAAACGAGTATCACTTGGTTGAGTAGAATGAGAGTGGAAAAGAAGTTGCACTTGGTATTAAAATGAGAGAAAGATAAGAGTAGAAAACAACTTGCAGTAGGAAATATCACAACTTAAGTTTTTTTGATTCTGAATACATCATGAGCGAAGTGAATGGCTCATCAACCACAACAACAAAGTGCCTTATAAAGGCAATACAAACTACCCGTGAACTACAAAGAAAAACAGAAACCCGTGATGGTACATGTGAAAACAACAACCCGTGGACAAACAGGAAAACAAAGGACATAAAAACAAAGAGCTTCAGGACACAGAAAACAGCAACAACCCGTGAATGCTCCCTTGTACCTAACCTGAAAAAGACAGAACAAGTCAAGTTAGTAAGCAATCAATCATCACAAACAAACAAACTAACAACAACCCGTGACATACACACATTTGAAAAAGCAAGCAATCAATATCACAACATTTCAGCCATGAGTTTGTCTTTGAGCGCTAGTTCCATCTCAGTTAGTGGTTCGAGTTTTGCAAGCAAACTCTCTAGCAAATTCTGCTTAGAGATTTCCTTTTTCATCGCCAATAACACTTCCAACTTAGACAACTCCTCATCTTTTCCAGATTTCTTCTTCTTCACAGCCGCCTTAGCAGCCTTAACCCCTATTGGCCTCTCTTCAGGCTCCGGCACTCCATCACTAGCCTCTGCTGTCTTGCGCTTCTCCTTGCCACTGTCCTTGTCCATATAGGTGGAGACATTTCACATCGTAACGAAGCTCTCTCCAACAATGCTCCAAGTTGAACTTGCACTTCTGGTCATTGTCGAAGATAACCAATGCCGCACTCGTCAGGTCGTTGTCATTGCGCCCGCTTGAGTTCTCCCTCGCTGCCAATTCGTAGCAACCGGCAAACTTGCAGACCATGTCGTTGATCCTAGCCCATCGTTGCTTGCATTGGCCTAGTTCCCTAGGTGCTGTCCCAACCAGTTGAGGATTGGAGTTGTAATACTCTACAATCCTCTTCCAGAACGCAACGGCTTTTTGTTGATTACCAACTATCGGGTCTTTGCTTGTGTTAAGCCAAGCCCCGATGAGGATGACATCCTCCTTTTCTGTCCATTTTCTCCTCTCTTTGACATGAGAGTCATCAGAAGCTTGACTGCTAAAGAGCAGAGGTTCCGAGCCCTCAAGATCAACACACCCTTGACTGTTTAAAAGGTTAACAAAGCTATTGGGGTCTGTCATTTTGGGTTTGGAATCTATTGTTCTCTAGTAGAACAGAGGAGATTAAGTAGAGGTTCCAACATTAAACTCTATTTAATCCTAGTAGGAAGTTGTCAAATCGTTACGGATAGGAAGTAGTTGTTTTAACTAAAGGTTTAAAAAACTTCAAGTTCTTTAAAAACTTCAAGTACAATTTAAGTTATTGTGCATTTAATTTAAAGTTGGTTTACCTACTATTCGAACTAAAGTTTTTAAAAATTTTCAAGTAGCTTTAAGTTATTTCCGAAGTATATTATTCAAGTATGTTCAAGTAGTTTAAAAAAAATTCAAACGAAGAAGAGAAGGAAGGTTAAGTGTATACACTAACCTAAGCTGGCTCTCTCGAGCTCAACCACACGCCGCAGCAGCATCCTGACCTGGTCCTGAAAAGAAAACACAGAAAAATCAATACTAAACCGATTGTGAAAGAATAATTTGAGTTTGAGACTCTCATCTTAAGTGCCTGGCACTCTTTGAGGACCTTCTCCTGCTCATCAAATCGTTCTTTGAGCCTCTCAACTTCTTCTTGCATTCCCATAACCCATGGTTGTCTGAAATGCATCCCATCATTCTGCCAGAACAAAAACATATTTGTCAACACATTTTTTTTAAAAACGCAGACATTAACAGACATAGACGTTCATACCTCGAAATCTTTACAGATAAAGTATCTCTTCCCCGGTAGGTAGTCATAGGTATCGTCCTCGTCTACGATAAGCTTCGTGATTGATCCACAGGGGCACAGCTTGGGAATCCCCTGTTGCGCATTTGAAAAGAAGTCAAGCTTCCTGTAATACTCTTTGCGTGCTTTCTCATCTCGGGCTTCTGGATCCATTTACACACCTGCAACAAATAAAGAAGGAGATTAAGTTCTAAACCCAAGTACAGACAAAAACAAAAGAAGAAGGAATCCAATAGGAAACACAAGAACAATGAACCAAACTCAGACCTAAACCATAAATCTACCTAATCCCCTCTATCGAACCCGTAATCACGACGAAGAACACTTATGAGCCTATCGAGAAGAAGAAGGAACCAAATCTAGAAGAAAACCCTAATTTTAGAAAATCCCCAAATCGATTTGAAACCATAAATCTATCTAAACAACTATGAACAACCCGTAATCACGACGAAATCAACTAAACAACCTATCGAAAAGACGTAGGAAGCAAATCCAGAGGAAAACCCTAACTCGAGAAAATCCCTAAATCGATTTCAAACAAAAAATCAATTCACACAACTCTCTCGAACCCTAATGAGTCATCGAAACAACATGCATCAACACCAGAAGCAAAAAAAATTAACAGAAAGGCATCAATCGACCTTCGAGATCGAGGATTCGAAAATCGCCTTTCGTCTCCCCAGAGCTCTCTCGAGATTTTTTTTTCTTATCCCTCGCGAAATGAAAATTTTTCGCGACCAAACACGGAGACAACCTCCGGCCAAGCCAATAGAATTGGGCCACGTATACAAGGACTTGATCCTTAAGTTACTTAATTAAGGATTAATCCTTACGGGTTGGGCTTTTTTTATTGTTTTTTTGGCCCGATTTCCCTAGGTTTGCGGGCTAAGGATTCCTATCATCCCTGCATTGTGGATGGTCTAAGACCACCATTAACTACTCCACCTCTTAAGGGTTTTTAAGAGGTGGATCCCACCATTTTCATAGAAATTACCTCTTCCTCTTCTTCTGCAAGAGTCAAGTTTGCTTGGGTTCTTGCATTGTTCGCGAGTCCCACTGACATGTGACGGCCTGCGATTGATTCGCTTTTTATTTTTTATTTAAATCAGATGAAAAAAAAGAAAAAAAAATTATAACTCCATAGAGTTAATCATGCTCTAAGACCAACATTATCGGTCGTCCTAAGCTCGGGCCTTAGTGTTTTTGGGTCAAAAAATAAATCAGAAAGATTGAAAAACATTACAAACGGACCTTAATTAAGGTCTTTGGGCTTCGTCCTTAACAGTGACGTGGCAGCAGGCAATTGGGTCTCAAAATAGAGTTGGGGAAAGTCGCATCACGTCTTGTATTTTCCAGACATCTCCCGATTCTCTCTTCTCCGCGTGAAAGCTTTGGCAATAGCTTCTCTGGGATTGTAAGAACAAATCGACATCCCTAAATCGATATGTTGCCTCATCCGAAGCTTCTCCGCCGATTCAAACCTAAACGAGGTATGTGTTCCTCCTCCGTCATGGGATTTAGATGATTTTGTTGTGATTGATGATTTATATCTTTCGTCTGGGATTGATTGCTTTTGATGTGATGAATCGGATTGTTGTTTGTGATAAATCGGATTGTAGTTTGTGATTGTAAATAAAATAGATTTATATTACTCATTCAAAGTTCTCGATGAGTTTCTGATTTTATCTTACGCATACATACCGTTGTTGGATTGTCGTTGGCTTTGTAGGATTCACTAGAATTATATCATAGTAATTGAAGATTGATCTAGTTTGTTTTCACATAAGACTAATCGTCACTTCCTTTTGAAATAGAATGGATGCTACTAATTGTTGATTGCTTTGTTTAGTGGTCCTCAAAGTTAATTTATTTGCTTTATATGTATACTACTTGATTCACATCTCGTTGTTAAAGGTTTTGATCATGTTCTCTTTTGTAGCAAGAATTACTGTGGTTATTGCCAGAGGGTTAAACAGCTAGGTGCAACTTTTAAAGTACTTGAGCTCGATGAGATGAGTAAGTAACCCAAAATCTCTGTCGATATCCTTGTAATGATATTCCTTCATTTAACCTGAATTATGGTTCATGCTAATTTACAACTGATTCTTTTACATTTTGCAGATGATAGAGGTGAGATCCAATCAGCTTTATCTGAGTGGACTGGACAGAGCATTGCTCCTAATGTTTTCATCAAAGGCAAACATATCGGTGGATGCGATCGTAAGAGAAACACTATACTAACTCTCTGTACATTAATGGAGATGGCTGGAAGAAATAACTAAAAACATTTGGGTATATTTGCAGAAGTGATGGAGAGTAACAAGCAAGGCAAGCTTGTGCCTCTACTTACTGAAGTTGGTGCTATCGCCAATTAACTCTTCCTAGTTTTGATGAAATCTCTCAAACCAGCGTCTTATGTTTATGTTGTCGAGTAACCACATAAGGTGTTGTGTTATAACAATAACATTGCTTCTGAAGTTGATTATGTAAATCAAAAACTATGTGTTGATTTAACCAAAACACAATCTTGAAGCTCTTAAAAAATGCTAAAGACTCAAAAAATCGTACCAATAATCTACAAATTTTGAAAAATTCTTAGCTTTGTCCTAAACATCAAAATAATCATAAAATATGTTAAGGACTCAAATATGGGACATACCAATAATGTTGTTCTAATGAACTCCAATAAACATGTCCTAAGAGCTGTCTTTTAGTTGAAAAATGTAAAAAAAAAAAAAAAACGTCAAACCCCGGCTAAGAGGCCTTAATCATGCCCTTAGTTACCCGCACCAATAAAATCATCACAAAAGAAAATTGAGAAAAGGAGAAAAATGCAATAATGGGAGGTGGACCAAAATTGCAGGTGGTGAGAGATAACAAACACATGACAATGTCTCGAAATTAATAGGCACCACCACCGCACCACTCACACACACTCTTCTCTTCTCGAGTAGGTTTTGGGTGTTTTGCAAATAAACAATACTTTGTTGGATTTTCTTGTGAAATAAACTTGATGGGTGACAGGAAACAGATGCACACACGTCATCGCCAGTCACCACCACCAAATATATTTCTCCCTCTTCTTCAGTCTCATGATTCTCATCTCGCACACTACTAGCTCTTTGCTGAAACAATAAGCTTTTTAATCCCAATCCAGGTGAGTAAATCCATCAGCTTTAAGAATTTTTCTTTTTTTTTGCATGCATGATTGATGATTACCAATACTCCATTATAAAGTTGTGTTTTTCGAATCAGATTTACAATGGAGCATGGAGGAAAATGCAAAGCAGTTACTTCCACAACAAAAATCTCAACCAAAACCTTAGAAGCAAAACCACATACTAACCCTGATCCGAAAGCCAAACCTGGTTCAGATCCGTCTTTACCTCCATTCTTGGTCAAGAAAGAAAATCAAAACCCAAGGTCACGTGGTGATCAAGAAACCAATTACAAGGAGTGCAAGAAGAACCATGCGGTCTCAACCGGAGGACACGTGGTGGACGGATGCTGCGAGTTCATGCCCGGAGGAGAAGAGGGCACGCTTGGTGCTCTAAAGTGCGCAGCCTGCACTTGCCACCGGAGTTTCCACCGAAAGGAAGTGTCCGGACACAGAAACAGTACACAAGAACTGATATCTCCGGGGTTTTACAGCAGTTTCAGCTTGTGCAAAGCGATGATTCAACCACGTGAAGTGTATCATCGGAACCAGAAAACTAATGAAAACGATTTGAGAATGAGGAAGAAGAAGAAGAGGATAAGGACAAAAATAAATGAAGAACAGAAGGAGAAGATGAAGGAATTTGCAGAGAGTCTAGGGTGGAGGATGCAGAAGAAAGATGAGGAAGAGATCGATAAGTTTTGTAAGTTGGTGAATCTGAGAAGACAGGTTTTCAAAGTGTGGATGCATAATAACAAGCAAGCAATGAAGAGGTTCTTCGGTAACACATGTGATCTGCAAAAATGATACTAAATCTTTTTTTTTTGTCTATAATAAGTTACTTTTGAGTACGAATTGGTGACTATTTTATAGCATTTTAGATGCAAAGCTGGACAACAAAAGCTTGTTCTGTTTTGATTTCTTATGTTTACTAGGTGATAACCCGCGCCTTGCGCGGGGTGAGTGACGGAGAGTGAAAGAAATTGTATCGGTTAATATAACGTATAACTTATTAGTATTTTGTTAAAACAACGCTTGAGTGATGGATATGTACATTGCATAATATTGTTTATCCTATCTTAGCAATTGTTGATCTTGGTTCAGCTTTCATTGCTCGTGACTCCCATGGTATAGGTTATTGTTCCATAGCGGAAGAGCCTTTGCACCTATATCATTACATCATATTTTGATATAACGTTACGACAAATGCATATGTTCTCATTTTTTAATTTCTAATAGATATCATCAGAGATAACACTTTGTTATTTTATATCAAAGCATACTTGCATTTTTTTCACATCATCACATCAACAACAACTTGAAAATAAGATAACACCTTTATATTAAATATAGTATCATCCAATCGCGTCTTGCACGGGATGAGATGATTAAACTTTATACACCTTTTTTTCACATCATCACATCAGCCGACACCTATATATATATACACCTTTATATTAAATAGAGTACCTTTCCAAACTTTAATTTTTCCAAACCGCAACACACAAACTATTGCTTTATCACCGGCACTTCCAATAGCCTCACTGACATCAGTAGCAAAGTTACCCCATAACACCATTGGTAGACGTTCATCCCTACAATAAATAAAAGATATTCAAAAACCCCTTCTCCAAGTAAACCATAACGGGTTAGTAGTATAAAACTATATAACAGGGATAAATTACTTCTCGTTCCGAAGTTCCACAGTGATTTTCTTGGTATCTTTCCCATTAGCGGAAACAACTTCAATTGGGGTGACCACGACAATCTGGCCTATTATATCTGCAAAAATAATAGATGTGTTACATAATGTTCGGGCGAATCAAATATTAAATATAATATAACTAAATTGTAACTACTTACCAACCAAATAGTCCGTATTGAGTGTACCATCCAGAATATCCCTGTACTTAGCTGGTTCAAAACCAGTTAGCTCATCAGGCAAAGCATCACAACACCTNCGACAATCTGGCCTATTATATCTGCAAAAATAATAGATGTGTTACATAATGTTCGGGCGAATCAAATATTAAATATAATATAACTAAATTGTAACTACTTACCAACCAAATAGTCCGTATTGAGTGTACCATCCAGAATATCCCTGTACTTAGCTGGTTCAAAACCAGTTAGCTCATCAGGCAAAGCATCACAACACCTCACACGCGTTGTCGACAGAAACCCAAGTTTGTATGGATGTATGGTTGTTCGGTATGAACCGCATGAGGGGTTAAGCGCAAAGTTGATGATAATCTTCGAACTGCCTTCGGACAGAAAGGATTCAAACTGATTCACCAGATCCTTTTTGACGGAAGCCGTAATCTTAACACCCTACAAAAAGTTATAACAAAAGAAAAAATTAATAACAAAAGAAATTCTAAAAATATAAACAGAAAGAGGGGAAGAACCATACGTTCGAGTCGATTAGAACCATCTCGATAGTTATACCACCAGCAGCTGAATACTGTTTCCACAATCGTATGATCTTCACCCTTATCTTCCACATCGATTTGAATGGTTTCAAATCACACACATGAGTTATCGCAGACATAATTGTAGATGCTTGAATGTAACTGAGTAGTAGATGACAATAAGATGGAGTTTTATGAATGAGAGGATTTTCATTTATATAGTAACCGTAAACCTAATGTGTATGGGCTAGATATTTCGGATATTTTGACACTAATGAATATATTTTCACCTTGACCTCCACTCCAAGAATATTATATATTACCATAAGATAAACATAAGCGAAGTTGGTAAATCAATATCATTAATTACTTTCCGATTCTTAGAAAACATTTATGTAACTATTACATTATTTGTTTGGGTT
>CAKOAT010648487.1:76798-121356 GCA_932364175.1 Eruca vesicaria subsp. sativa | reverse complement strand
GTAAACGCCGCGAAGCATCTTAAACACAATGAAGAGCAAGGACGAAGTAACCGAGCATCTATGACGTAAACCCGCGAGGATCTTCATCTCTGTGTTTTATGTTCTTCTATATCGTGTTTATCTCCTCTCCTCCTTGATCTCAATCTTCGTCGTCCTATTTCTAACCGGTTTGTTATGAGTTGTATCACCTCTCTTTATTTATATTACTCCTTCCTCAACTTTTTTCGTTGACGTTATTCATCTAGCTTAACCTTTCAACGCATTTTCGTCTCACGTTAGAAATATAGCTTAACCTTTCATAACGATGACTTTCAAAAGTGAGGCAAATAAGGAAATTACTAAGTGAGAGTTCCTATCTAGCTGACACGTGTACTCGGTGGTGTGAAAGCATTAAATGCAATGCTTCTCTTTTAATATATAGGGGATGTGATGTTTATGTGAGTTTTTGTCTTAGGTTTAGGGATGAACCTAAATAAGCATTAAAATAGTTATAAAGGCTTTATAGTACAAATCAGCTGGAATAGCTCAGTTGGTTAGAGCGTGTGGCTGTTAACCATAAGGTCGGAGGTTCGACCCCTCCTTCTAGCGTTTTTCAATATTATTTTGACTCCAAATTTAGCGTGGTTCTATATTTAGTTCATACTAGATAATTATGATTTTGGAATAGACCAGTTTATATGACGAAACCGTCTGGAATGTGATCTCGATGCCATAGCGATATAGTTATATATATATATTTTTTTTTTCGATTTAGTTAAAACGTGCTCGAAACTGTAAACTTGGTGTTTGGTCACAAAGTTTCATACATGTAGAAGATAGGAGAAATAGAGGAGGAGAAAGCAACACTTAAGGCTATTTTACCAAAAAAACACTTCTTGGCTAAGATGAACAGCAAGAACTTTCGTCTATAAAAGATTGTTTGCTTCAATATAACAAAATATTTGTTATGTTTGCAATTTACTGAACTTGAGTTACAACAATAATCTTATTACCTAGTCTTCCTAGTGTGTGATTATTTCTGGGAGATGTTTTGCTTTTGTGTTATGTCATCTACTTGTAATGCAGCATGCTGTGAGACGCACCGACTACAACAATGTTGTAATCAGTGGTCTATACCTTATTTCAAAGTCAATGGAAAGGTGATTTTAAAAAGAGCTTGCCCATCCTTTTAAACACGGCCAAGTCTAACTTCAAGAACGGTTATAACTTATAAATAAGAAGAATATGATCAGTCCAGTCCATCTAGACTTAACGTGGATTTGGAAACAAGTGCTTTAGATATTTCTTTGCAAATGGTTTCTGAGAGGTTTCCTTTGATCTTGTAAGTTTTGTTAGTTGTTGCGACTTTTTCCAGTCAGATATACAAAGTTGCAACGTTTTTTCTTTGTTCTAACCTCTACGAATAATATTATATTGCCGGATGAGAAAAATAAAGTAGTTTTGCACACGACAAGTTAGTGTAAACACTAAAGCCATTGTCCATGACGATGTAGGCGTAAGTCAGCTAAAACACATTTGACCGGCGATTAATTAGGACAAAATGATACACAATGTAACACTAACACATGCTTTTTTATTAAACTATACACATTTAATGTTGTTAGTTGGAGACCTACGCAAATATAAAAGTCAACACATCTACTATTTTCCTTTTCATATCACAAAGCAAACTTGGCCTACTTGCTTAAATAAACCCCACCATCAATAGAAAGATTCAAGAACACACCTAACGAAAAAGAAGAACAACTCCTATTTATTTATTTTTGTAACACAGAAGAATAACTCTTAACTTTTTATTTTCACCATACCACCATGTTTAGAGCCATGAGCACCAGGAAAATCCACGGCGGCTACGAGAAGCTCGGGGAAGAAGAACCGAAGTTGAAAAGGGGCACGAGCGTCCCGGCTAGTGTTTATGGTGATTCAAGAAACCCTGTTCAAGAGGTGAAGAAGACACCGACGGTGAAACCAACCGGTGGTTCTGTTCATCCTTTGCTAAGTTTCTTCGACCTTCGTTCTCAGAAGAATAAGAATAAGAAGAAGACCAAGAAGAGTTCGGCGACGGCTAAACCAGAGTTTGCGAGGTATATGGAGTATGTGAAGGAAGGAGGTGTGTGGGATCCGAATTCTAACGCACCTGTGATTCATTACAGATAGATTCGATGAACAAAGACCTGTATATTTGCTTTCTAAAAAATACGAATAAAAAGAAAAAAAAAAACAGTTCTTGATTCATGTTTAATGAATTGACTAGGTGATTTTCCCGTGCTCATGCACGGGCTTAAATATTTAAGAAATAATATATTATAATAATTGATTGATATTTACTTTAAATTTTATATTAATTTATAGTTTGTATGTATTATTTTTATTAATAATATTATATTAATTTAGTAATTATAATTTTTTATATATTATAGTTAGTCAGTTTTATCATTTGGATATATATATATATATATATATATATGATTCTTTCTATTTCTATGAATTCAACTATAATCTTTTTTATTCTAAATATTTTGAATTTTTGATTAATTATTTTATTTACATCTATGTTGGTTGTTATCAACGAAATATAAGTATATCTTAGTAAGATTATGTATTTTAAGATTTTTTGTGCTTAGAACAAAAAAATAAAAACCAAAGTGTCTGATTCTAAATTACATAAGTAATAATAAATTTTTGAAAACTTATGAACACATATCAATACTTACAATAATTAAAATATTTTATAAATTCTAAATAATTTATGCCATAGATTGATTGGATGATAAACTGAAATTTTTTTAAAATAATTTTAAAAATAAGGAATTCTGATTTGCTTTAAGTATTAGATTATGGTTATATTAAATTCCACAAACATAAAAACAAAAAATTAAACATCAAAAGAATTATTAAGAAAACAGATAATTTTAACTATTAATTATAATATATATACCTTGTTAAATTATAGTGTTATGATATATTAAAAGAATTGTAGTTATTTGATCAAAAGATGTTTATTATTAAATTTAGTTTTAGTTTTGTTTTTAACATCTATTAAAATATGCAGTAAAAATGTGATTGTTTTTGAGAAATTATATTATATAAATAAAATATAATTTATATTTTTTTGCTGTAATTGTAAGATATTATAATCAAATAAATATACAAAAAAACATTTCAATAATACTAATTATAATTTTTTTGTCAATTAAACATATATCAGTTTATGTTACTTAATTATTTTATGTAATCATCTAATAAATTAGATAGATATATCAAAAAATAATTAATTTGAAAATATATATTTTATTGTTTAAATTACTTTTTTAAAGAAAAAATATTTCTTTTCTAATATCAAGATTATTTGTATGAACTTTTTTAATGAAAACACATTATATACAAATATTTTTTTCATCTAGGAAGATATAGATATAAAGTATTTTATTACTTAAAAGTATAATTTATGTTATTTAAAAATATATTTAAGTTAAATATTACTATTTTGTAAACTTTCATTTTTTATGAAACCATATTATATATATACTTATTTTTTCGTTTTAAATATTTTTGTAAATTTTATAAATATTTCTTTTTTATTTTATATTGTTATTTGGAAGATTTTAAAAAGGAAATAATAATATTTAAATATATTTTTAATTCATTAGGGGTATCATAGTAAACAACCAGCGTGAGAATTAACGTGAGCGCGACACCTAAGAAAGTGACTTCTCAAATAATATTATAGAGATGTATTTTAAAATGTTGAGTGATTAGTACACTTTCACTAAGTTAATTACAAGAATATGATAAATTCAAGATCCATGAGCTTTATTAACTTAGTTTTGAATTTCTTCTTTTTAAAAAGAAAAAAGTAAAGAAATGCTAATGAGAATCGAATCAATTGGTAGTTGCTGATATAGGAGGTCCAGATTTGTTTGCTTTGAATCAGGTTCTATATTCTTGATTTCATACCTCTAGCCTCTGTTATAAAAAAATAAATTAAAGGACGAAAGTTTCAAAATCTCAATGACAAATGCATTTGATTTTTTCTTCTGATCAAATAAGTAAACTTATAGAAAATATTATAATAATGAGCAAGATAGTTAGTCTCCTATATTTTGAAAGACAATATATTTTTTTGAAACACAGAAGACAGTATATTGGAAACAAATATTTGTTAACAAAATTGAATACTCTTGCTAGCGTGTTTACATGAGTCACGTTTAGAAATTGGCTCTAAAAAAATCAAATTCCAGCTTAGAAGAGGACAAAAGAATCAAAATTCCAACGTTTTCAAAATGGGCTTTACAGATTCGTGAACAGGTAAACTGGGCCATGCGTCAAAAAGTTCAAAAAAAACAATTTTTTTTGCTTCAGGACCTAAATGCAGCCACGTCTTAGGGTTGATGACGCAATTAAATATTGGAGATAGGACCAGTTCAGATATGACCCCCCATACTTAACAAGATCCCTGGCACGACATCGTTGTGAACTACTATTCTCGAAGCTCTACTACCGTTGAATTATTTACACAAAACACCCCCTCGTTATCACGCCGACCCCCGTTCGTTAGTCACACCCACGGAGGGTAAATAAGTCTTTCCACGTCCTTCCAGAAGACACGTTTGTGTAGAATATGTTCGACGAGGATTAATTTAAGGATTAGTTTACGATTAGGACCCATCAAATAACGAATTTGTTCAGAAAAAAAAAAGCGTTTTCAAAAAATCGAAATCAAAATCAAATATTTGCGGAGAGACAAAGCAGAGGTATCGGTTTGCGATAGAAAAGCCTTGGAGAAGAGGTCTTCCTTCTTCTTCTAACTTCCCTCCTCCCTCTTATACGATGCCGTATCACCCCTCTCCTTCTACCAATCTTCAACGTCTTCGTCTCGTCTGACGATTGAATTAGCTCTTTTCTCCGTAAAGATCTCCTTCGCGCGTGAGGTAATCGTTCTTTCACGCCATTGGAATTTAATTTTCGTTTATTAAATTCCTGGAAAAATTCGTTGTGTAAGGTTTGAATCTTAGGGTTCGCGAATCAATGCTGTGGTTAGGTTTTTAGCGATTGGTGTGGTCTCTTGATTCTAACTTACTCCTTTGTTAATCACATCTCTTATGCAGAGAGCCATGCCTACTTTCTCTGCAATTGCTTTGGATAGAATGATAGAGCCAGGTGCTTCCACGTCTCTCCACACAAAGTCTTCCTACTATTACTCCAAGCCACCAATCTCTAAGCCAGAGAAAGGCAAAGGCAAGTTACCTGATCAGAAGACGACCACATTCACTCGTCCTCAGATGTCACCGTCTCTCTACGCAACTCCTGATGCTATCCCACTACCTAACTCTCCCTCTTCATCTTCCTTCCCACCGTCTCCTTATATCATCAACCACAAATCACGCGGCCCGCCGCGTCTTTTGAAAAGCTCCTCTGAAGCTAATGTGGCTTCTAATAAGCCTCTGGAAGATGAAGGTGTTGTTACTGATGTGAAGGCTTCACCTCGGAGGAAGTCCACCTCTTTCTCGTTTCCTATCAGCGAGGGTACTGGAGAGGATTTTGATTGTCAATTTGGAAACTTTAATTTTGATGGGAAACTTGGTGATGGGAAGTCGGAGATGGATAATGCTGCTAATGATTTAGAATGGGAGAACAGTATGCAGGAGCCTGTAACTGCCAAAGCTGAGAAGGAGAGTGAGTCTGAAGATTTTTATGATCCAGGTGAGTCAGCAAGCTTCACGAGTAACACGGATGCAGGAGAGGACGGTTCACACAGACTTGCTACTCCTGTGGGAGAGTTTTATGATGCTTGGGACGGTACGTTTTCTATACTTCATTTTGTTACTTTAATGTTTTATTGTGAGATGATAGCTGTGAATGTGAATGCTTATGATCTTAACGTTCCCAGGGTAGTATGATTAATCACATTTTAGAGTCCAATATCTTTTGAATTTTAGCGATGGGGATAATATCGGTTCTTATTTTTTATTTTTTTGAGAATTTGTATGCTTGTGAACATCTTGAGAGTCGTGAGTCAGATTAGTATTGAGACATTACCTTGACGGTTTTATTGGGATTGGGAACTGTTTTGTGATTCATCTAATAATCTAACGTTAAAGGTTTCGTTTTTTTTCTTGTCTTCCAGAGCTATCAACAGACAGTGGAATGCAGAGTTCAGTTAACAACAACATGGAAACTGAACTAAGGGAGATTAGGCTGAGTTTACTGATTGAAATCGAGAAGAGAAAACAAACTGAGGAGGCTCTGGAGCAGATGCAAACCCACTGGCAGAGAATCCGTGAGCAGTTAGCCCAGGTTGGTGTGTTCGTTCCTATTGATCCTACAAACTCCACAAACAACATGAACCTATCAGAAGAGCTACGCTGCCAACTCGAGGTTGCTAGGTTTGTCTCCGACTCTCTAGGCAGAGGTATGGCCAAGGCTGAGGTAGAGATGAAGATGGAAGCTATGCTCGAAACTAAGAACTTTGAGATCACACGTTTGTCTGATCGTGTACACTACTACGAAGCTGTGAACCGTGAAATGTCTCAACGAAACCAGGAGGCCATAGGTAAAACAAAATCAAATTACTATGTCATTTCTGTTTTTCTTGGTTCTATGTATCTGATATCTAACCTTGTTGATAACAGAGGTGGCACGACGAGAAAGACAGAAGAGAAAGAAGAGGCAGAGATGGATATGGGGATCAATTGCAGCAACCATTACTCTAGGAAGCGCAGCATTGGCATGGTCTTACGTTCCTGCCTCCAGACCATCATCAGAAGCGTCACAGACTCTCAAGGATGATTAAGTAAGCCCTCTTGTCTCCATAACGGTGTTTGATATGAGCAAGAGAAATAAGATACAGGACGTTTAGCACGCCTTGTGAATAGAAAATATATACATGTTTTGGTTATTTGTTTTAACCCTTCAAAGAGGATGTATAGCTCACGAGTAGCTTACAAACACATGTTTCTTTTTGTTTTGCGGTTGCATACACATTCATTAACTAACATTCAATGTTAGCTCTCTAGTGTTTTAGATGCTTGGGTTGCTATTCGCTGCCTACGTTTGAAACTTAACCAGCTTATGTTTGAGTCATTAAATGTAGAATGCGAATATGGAAAATTTGAAAAAAATGAAGTTTGAGGGATATTTTTAAGCAATAATAGTTACAGATGCAACCAGAAACACATAGTTGAAGTAATAGAGATGACTCAAAGGCTTCAAGGAGAAGCAAGTTCCATGTTTTGTACCATAAAATGCAGAAACAGAACCCACGAACCCACCAACCGCCACTTGACTACTTGTGTGAAGCTTCTGAGAAACCCTTAACCGTATCTGCACAAAATGGTTTCAACATTGTAGTAGTTCACAAAGCATTTGCAGAGGGAGATAGATCAGTGCAATTTGTCATCAAGAAGCTGAAACACTTACAAATATGAACCCAATGTGAGAATGAGGCCGCTAAGGAACAGAGATACTTCATTGGTTCCAAGCCATTCGATAACTGCAGAATAAATTTGATCGATTATTGCATTAACAGTTCCACGATAGTATAAACGACGTATCACTGATTCAAGCTTTTTAGGTGCTTACCAGACAAAACAGCAAACACAGAAATGAAAGACATGGATTGGGCATGAGAAGATGGCATCCCGGGATCAGTTCGCAAGGTTGTAGCAGGCCTTAAGTAGACGTTTGAGAACTACGGAGAGAGCTGAATTCGAAACTGATCCAATGATTGCCCACAAGGCTGTCCCATCATGTCTGAGTAGAATGATGGAAGCAAACAGAGCAGAAACAATCATCTGGCGCATTTCATTATATTTTTGTTTTTCTACATCCACTTTGTAGAATAAATGGGTAAACCAATATTGAAGCAAAATAATGGGCTTTTGTCTCCTCACATGAGGCCCCATTAGAGGCCTAGCATAACAATCTCGGAGACACGGGAAGACATTTTCGCTTTTATAAATACTCCTTTGCCGCCCACTGCCATTTTCTAGCCTCGCCAATGCTTGCTCAGGCCCTAGCGCTAAGTGAAGCGATTTTCGAATGCAAGGACTTGGGTATCCGACGTCTAAGATGTGAAACAGATTCTTCACAGCTTGTTACAGCGCTTAAACCAGGAAGAGCGTCACCGATCATCTATGGAATAATATTGCAGATATTCTATGTTTATTGTCTGACTTTGAGTTAATCTATTTCGATATATTCGAAGGGGAAACAACAAAGAAGCTGATGCTTTGGCTAAGCAAGCTTTGCTTTCTGAAACCCTTGTAATAACCTAAATCCTATGGGTCTTTAATCTTTGAAAGCAAGTTGGTGTTCTCCGGTGGAAAAAAAAATATAACATGTTGACATGAAAAGGTGAAAAGTTAGACTTCGAATATAAACCTAAATAATGTATGAACGGTGAAAAAGCGTTGTACACGTCGATTTATTCTAAAGAATATAATAAATGTTTTAGCGTTTTTGAATACTGTTGCTTTCTTGAAATTCTGTACTATATGCATATGAACAAAAATTTGGAGTCATATATTAACATACTGATAAAAGTTAAGATATACAAATATGAAAGCAGAACTATTTACATATTTGTAAGTTTTACGCATACACTCAAATTTATGTGTTTGATCTATTTTAACTATTTTTGTTTTGAAATTTTTGTTTTGAGAAGAATGCTGACCCATTTCATCTTAATATTTATACAACTATTTAACAGTTATTATAAAAGGTTATTGTAATATATATGCAACTATTTAACATTAGGAATTATTAATTAATTAATTAAATACTGAGAATTAATATGTAGTGTTCTCTCAGTTTTTAGATTTTTGTCAACTTTAAAATATTTCTATTCTGATTTGTATATATTTAATAGACTTTAGGAAATATATTTTTAAACTTTTGAAACACAGGTAGTCAAACCTCCAAGAATATTTTAAATTTATCTTTATAACATGCCTTTATTTTGCATTAGGATCTTGAAAGTATTCAATTCTTTTGTAGAACAAATAATCATATAGTTAGTTCCACGTGAATGAAAATGCTAATAGTAGCCGTCAGTTAATGTATAAATCAGATAAATTGTTAGACATGAGATAATGTATATTTAAATGTTTTATTAATCAATTTTAGCCACAAAACCAATTTTAAAATCTATATTTTCCTAAATTATAGGTAAATATAAATTTTAAAATTAAAGATATTAAAAATAAACATATTATAACTAAATGACAATAGCATACTTATAAATACATTAATAAATCAAAGATACTTCGAAAAAGATCTTCTATTTTAATAGTATTGGTATACGTTATATAGCGTATGATACATTATAGATATACAAATATATAACATAGGCCGAATACGCCTTGAAGAATTTTCCACGAATGTTTCTTGAAAATATATTGGATAAAGTAATATAATGAGTGAGAAAGCGTTGTACACGTCGTGTTATTCTGAAGAATATTATAAATGTTTCAGCGTTTTAGAATAATGTTGCTTTCTTTAGAATTCTGCACATACATATGAATATGAACTAAAATATGGATATATTTAACATAACATATTGATAAGTGATTAGACAAACAAATATGGAGGTAGAATATGCCTTGAGGTATTTTCAACATAAGTTATATAACGTATAATACGTTTTAGATATAGTGATATACAATATATAAATATACATAGATCGAATATGCCTTAAAGAATTTTCCACGTATGTTTTTTGAAAATATAATGGATAAAGTAATATAATGACATAAATGAGAGTACTCTTTATATTTTAACCAATTGTTAATTATCAGATTAAACTAGCTACCTTATGTATGCATTCAGATTAGATTCATGGCCATTTCGTTTTGGCATTGAAATACTCACGGGTTAAATGAGTAAAATGGTTCTTGTAGCGCTTTAAACTTTGTAACTGTTATGGTGTGATCGTAAACTATTTAACCTAACTACTTTTGGAAACATATCACTAAGTAGTACTCAAGATACACATTGGTTAATTTATGTTATAAACCAAAACATGTATTTGATGATAATGTATCTTAAAATCTAAGAAATGATAGATATACCTATATATATTATATGGCGGTAAAACCTATAACTAGTGGCACAGAATTGTAGACAGTATTTGATTAAAATTTAGTTTTTAGGAATAAATATGGCTCATACCACAAGAATGTTTTCTCCTCTTTGCAGTTCTACTTGGTTTTCTTTCTCTTTTGATTTTAGAGTCATCACTTGGGTTAATGGTACAGTTATATACGATTACAGTCTACGGAACAACAAAGAAAAAAAAAACCCTGGTCACATCACATTTGAAATCCACAAAAGATTTGCATTGATTTAATCCAAGTTTTTCATATAATTCCATAAATTAAAAGAGCCATCGAAAAATGATATACCTTGAAGTCTGGCTAAAAAGAGTGCTAGTATGGGTGAAAGTGGCCACAATGGCCCAATGGGCGTAGTGACGATTGCCCCATGCCGTGGTAGATAACAAACTGTGTATCGTTCTACAAAAGAATATTTAAGTTAAGAGAGCAAGACCATGAGTACAGTTTTGGCAGAGATTGACCATGACCCGGTAATTTTGGAAAGTTTATCAAAAAACGCTCTGAGTTCGGAAATGTATAGAGATAACATAGTGTCGTATGTGTTGCACCAAAAAAAAGGTGTCGTTCTTTGTCAAATCGTTCTTGAATGTCATGCTGATATTTTCCATCTATATGGGCTATACTCAAATCAATGTGGCTATGTTAATATATCTAGTGGTCAAAGATTGAATCACCACTCCAAACAAGTAAACCATATCAGTGATTCCTGCCCAATTTTCTGCAGTAAAGATGCTTACTTTTGAAATAGGAACTAATACGCGCATTTGCACTTGTTGAAAGTTCTGTAGCACAAAATGACTCAACTTTTAGAATTTGTTCTCTCCCACGATTTGTGATATATTAGTACCAATTACTGCCAGACAGTCCAGACCCATAAATTTAGCACCCACGTATGCAACCCTAATCGTGCATGCATGTGTGTGGTTTGTATTAACAAACAAAAATGCATGCAAGTTGAACTTCTTTTGGGGGGGGGGGGGGGTAAAAATGCAAGTGGAACTTATGGGCAGAAACTAAAGATACCAGGCGACCAGTCTTTCCACTAACTATTTTCCATGTTTGTCAATGTGGCTTCTAACTATAAATTAAAGCGACTCAAAGCATTCTTTTGATCTTTTAGCCGACTAACTTTACATTTGGCTTCACCTAATATATTAGTTCATGCCGACCAACAAAAGTAGCGTGTCTGTTTCTCTTTGTTAATTATTGATTTGTGTGTTTATTTGTACATTACCTTGTAACTGCAAATGTAATAAATAGAGAAGAGTTCGGACAATGGGCTTTGAGACAGTCCGTAGATTTGTTTTTGGTGTAAATGTTAAGGAAGTCCTTAGATATCTCTACAATACAAGCAAATGAAGCACATTGTACAGTTTAATTGTCCATACACGAGATTTATGGCAGTTTAATTACCTGTAGAATCTTTCTCGGAACCTTGTGCCCGTATTAAATGCGATATTACGTGTAAGCTAATCATAGTCATATTTGTTTATTCATAAGCTCTTTCTTATTTTCATGCACACGTGATAATTAGTTTTATCGATTGAGATTATGGCAGTATCAGAGTATAGGCTTTAAACAAACACAAAATACAATTAAATAGCTGTTTAATTAGAATTAGTTGTTCAATGTTCGTAACTTAGATTTGAGCTGTGAGCAAACTTTCCTCGGTTAGTATAGTTTCTTATCGAGTGCAAAATAAATTATTAGATAAAATTTATTTTTAACATAATACTCCCCTCCGTTGCAATATCTAAATTAATGAAGCTGATGTAATCTCTATTTTAACCTTTTCAATTACTTTGAGATTATATATTCTGCCAGATGAACATCACGTTAATAATACGTGGATAGAAAAAGTCATTTTCTGACATTGTTTACATTAAATTCTGTAACGTCGAATATATTGTTGATACAAGATAAAACACGTTTGTTTACTGGTCCTAAATAATTATACATTGAAAGCAATTAATAATAAAAAAATCCTTTTATTATAACTAAGAATGAGTTTATTATCCACATCTATATTTTGTCTTTCATTTACCACTAAACTAGTTAATGTTTTATCAAATATTCTGACTAATATTTTACATAAACAAAAAAAAGTCTGGAGCATATGCATTTTTGGCTTCCTTTCAGAGCCATTATTGATGGTTAATCTCCTTGATTGCCGATAATGTAGATACCGTGGAGATCAAATGTTCAATTAATGTTAGCAGATATTTTCTCTTCAATACATAGATACACATGGTTTAGGCCTTAGTCCTATGAAGATTGCAGTTTTTCAGAAGTCACAACCTCTGAATCCTTTAAAAAATAAATAATTAAAATTAGATATATTCAACAGGATGTGCCCTACATCATAATATATATCTAAATACAACAAACAGAACTAAAACTAAAATGGAATCATAATAAATTTACCAAAGTTTTTTTTGGAGGTCAGGTGACCCCCTCCCTACAAGATATATATATATATATATATAAAATTTGAAAGAATCACAAATTGTGTTATTATTATGCATTTTGGAAAATAACATATAGTAATGTCAATCAATATTCTTCT
Source organism: Eruca vesicaria subsp. sativa (assembly GCA_932364175.1). NCBI lineage: Eukaryota > Viridiplantae > Streptophyta > Magnoliopsida > Brassicales > Brassicaceae > Eruca > Eruca vesicaria. Next base: position 108,675 of record CAKOAT010648487.1, on the reverse strand, counting down.
AATCAAAACAAAATTGCTCTCTGTTAGTGACATCTCAGCCGTTAGTTAAACTGCTGTGCTATTGATAGAAAATGTACAAACAGTAGAGTTGGTTTTGAAATCTTAGCTTGTTATTTTAATGAAACGGTGAGATGCACGGGAGATATATAAATAACTTCTGTGGTAATAATATACCAAAATGTTGGTGAAGGAAAGAAAAAAAAGCAGAGTGGTAATCAGAACGGTAGTTATACGGATTCCATACGGTTCCCGTGAAAACCTGATTCCATTCTTACATCACTTTTTCATTTTGCCCGGTCCAATTTACACTCTGTTTTGTTAACAACAGCTGTAACTCGTTCAAACTTTTTTTTTATTTCTCTGTCAACTTGTACAAACACAAAATATTAAAATTTCTTGAATGTATGAGTTTTAATTTTTTCTCGAGTATACATTCTTTTTGTTTTTTTTTTGTCAACAATACGTTTAATATCTATAAATGCAAACACACAATATTTTGATATTCTGTTTTTCTGGAGTGATCATATACTCTTTTATTGGGATCATACACTTTAAATTACTAAAAATTTACTTTATAGACTTAACTTTTAACCAAAAATTTCAGAATTCCATAGAAATAGTCAACAATTTAGTGTTTAAAAAACATACCAATTTATATCAATTTTTTTACAATTATTTGAAAGAAAGAAAAAAAGGAAAAAAAGTCTATAAAAGAGACGCTTGGGGAGATGCATGGGTCCACTCCCTTCTTCTTCTTCGAACTACTTTCTCCCAATCTTCTCACATTTCTATCTGATTGAGAATGGATTCGATATCTTTCGACAACGTGAAAGCAGAGAAAGCCAATGCGCTGCACCGTTTCCAGAGCATTGGTTTCCTCTTCCGTATAGCAGAGATCTGCCTCGCTCTCCTCTTACTATGTTGGTTCTTCTCTTCCCTTCCTTTCGCCGCTCGTATCTCCGGCGAGTTTCTCCGTCGTCTCGCTTGCTTCGTCTCCTCTCCTCTCTTTATGTTCGTCCTCGGTAACTCCATCGTCGTCGCTCTTCTCACCACCAAATCCACCGTCTTCTCCAGCAGCGTCGACGGTGGAGCAGAGGCGGATCATATCTACGACGTGTTCATCAGATCCGGTGAGGGTCGCACCCATTGTTCCGACGTTAGAGATCTGTCGGAAGAGACCACTGTTTACGACGACAAACAGATGATCGACACTGAAACTGATTCGGTTTCAAATTCAATATTAGTTCCCACGGTGGCGCGTGAAGATCACGTGACAATCGAACCGGAGAAGGAGTCGGTTACGGTTACTGATTTAACTAAGGATCATTCTCCTCCGAAGAAGGTCTATCGAAGAAGCAAATCGGAAAAACGGAGACCAGTTACTGTGACGGAACCTTCGCTCCGGCGATCGGAGACGGCGAAGTGTCGTGAAACTGTTAAATTGTCTGAAGAAGTGCCGTGTCCGGAGGATAATCTGACAAACGAAGAGTTTCAGAAAACGATCGAAGCATTCATCGCTAAACAGTTGATCTTCCGTCGCCGAGAATCTCTCGCCGTCGTTATCCATAACCACATCTAAAAAAGAGCATAACTATATATGTATCTTCGAGTTCGGACCAACAAGCACAGTTTTGTAAGGGAAAAACATCAAGACAAGGAACAATTTAACAAGTCTATTATGTTTTGTCTTGTTTCCTTTTGATTTTGGATCAAATGCGTATAGTTTTCTAAAATGTTCGAATCAAGTTTGTTTAAAGATTCTGCATTTAGAGCATGAACCATATGAACAGTGCTTCTCTGTGTTCTCCTGTATTCACAGTTTTTAAATATTTAGATTAATATTTTGTCCTTTTTCTATTAGTTCAGCGAGTGTCACTTCCCTGAAGTGGTAACTTGAAGTAGAAGCGATGTTTTGTGAAATTATGGCATTACCAAATTACTTTAGTGCGATCCAAGAAAACAAAGGGTCGGCTCCTTTTTTTGTTGTTGTTGCAATGAAATGTATGAGTGCATATTTGAAATGTAAGCCTATGGTTGAGTACAAGCAATCACTAGCGTTCGGACATGAACTTGCTTATCTTCATCATAAAATTTAGTTTTAAATTTTGGTCTCAACTATAAAACTAAAATAAACCCAATCCCAATGAAAATCACAGAAATTAGTTCAGTCTGGCTTGTGTTAGTCGTAGGTTGCTTGTTACTATTTGTCTTGCTGTCGCATGATTGATCGCACAATCATGTCATAGGTCGCAAGTCACAAATTGATGTTCGCTTTAATGTTGCGCGACTGATCCCGCGATCACTCATAATCTGAAGTCACTGAAAAATTAGCGACTGAAAAATAAAACTTTTATGCGACCAATCATAGAAACTGCAACAGTCACATGAAACTGTGACAACGAAACTGACAATATTTGGCCGCAAATCGCAAAATATGCGACGACGAAACAAAAATATTTTGGTCGCACATCAAGCGAATATGGCCTCTACATGATTTCCTATGAAATAAGTGTTATAGTTTTAAGAACATTTCCAACCAAATTTTTATGTATTTTTTAAAAATAAAGAAATTATATTATTTTGATCTAATGTATGTCTCTATAATATATTTATTTTATTTTTGAGATAATACATAGATGAATGTTACTTTGCTATATGTAAAGAGAAAATCACATTTTTACCCTCAAAAATAGAAACACCTATTATATATCACGGAACAAAATATATAATTGTATTGGAAAATATATTATAAGTCAGTCGCTTATGTAGAAGATGCTAAAAATCTCTGATTCACTAGCCATAATAAAATATAAGCAGGAGAACAAAGATTATTGTGATGGAGAAGTTGCTTTCTATGTCCAAGACAATTACTCTGTCTCGTTGTTGTATTAATACCGGTTCCAGTTTGTATCTCGACTAAAACTTAGCAATGTAGATCAGGTAGCTTGTATTCTGATGTAGCATCTAGATATTTAGTTGTTTTTTTTTATAAATTTAAAATACTATTTTAATACTAGTAATTAAAAAACTAAAATGGACATGGTTTGTATTCTTCTTAATAAGTTGATTATAATATTTAAATAAGTATATCTAAAATTAATTTTGTATTTTTTTGTGTGGAAAAGATAATTTTGCGGGTTTTGATGAGAAACAACGGAAATTCCATTTTTAGCGAAACATACAATTTTATGGTTTTAGTGGGAAAACACGATTTTACGGTTTTTGTGAAAAAAAATAATTTTATGGTTTAGACGTAAAATACGATTTTATGGTTTTAGTGAGAAAATGTGATTTTGTGATTTTGGTAAAAAAACATGATTTATAGTTTTGAGGGGAAAATACAATTTTTTTTTTGTTTTTGACGGAAAACACATTTTTATTTTGGTGAGAAAATGCAGTTTTCCAATTTTGGTAGAAAATCACAATTTTCCGGTCTTTTTTTTTTGCTAAACTGTGAATATTCATAAAAATGAAAAGTTTAGGGTTACAAAAGCCTAAAAATTAAGTGATACCTTGGCAAAAAAGAAATAAAAAACAAGGTGGTCACATGAAAAACTAGATTAAATAACAGAATCATCTAATCCATAATTGCATAAGTGGAAAGAACTTCCTCCTATGTCTTCTCGCACTTATCGTGTTTCGAATGTCCCTGTCGATGTTGTTGAATGTTATCTGAGTTGGGGAGAATCCTGTGAGATGCACTGCTGAGTTTCGCTGCCTCCAGACGTGAATTTTCCGGTCTTGGCAGGAAAACGTAGTCTCTGTTTGGTTTTGAAGAGAAAACGCAATTTTTGATTTTGGCGGAAAAACACGATAATTAAAGTTTTTGCAAGAAAATATTTTTTTTAATTAAAAATACTATATAACAACTATAACTAATTTAAATATTTTTATATTTGTATTAGAGATATTTAAGTATTTTAGATATTGAGATGTAAATGTATATGGAAACTCTACTTTTTTTAGCATCTCAAATGTCTAGATATTATAGATGATACATCAAGATATTGATGCAACATTTGAGTATTAGGATCTGGATACTGAAACGAAACGAACATGCCCTCACTGTAAAAAACACTACAAGTAATAAAAATCAGATGTGCAATAAAACGACATACAAAATGGGTACGGTGTATATGATTTGGAGAGGAAAATATTTCGCTCTTATGATTGTTTCACAGGGGAATGATTGATGGTCTAATAAGTCATCACATAGTCTATAAAATATACCCAAGTTGAAACATATTATAATTGCTTAAGCCGCATGCACAGTGTCCGCACCGGTGGGTACGGCTTGGCACTAATCATAGTGCAATAATATGAATTGCGAAAGCATATAAAATGCACTTTTATGCAGACACGCACGCAGGAAAATTACAATGAAAAGTGACTTTCTTTTTCACCAAGACCCGTAATCTCTGCTGATAAGATTTCAAAAGCAGTTTTCTACCTTTTCCCTTTATCTTTTGTGTTTTTTCTTTCCTTCAAATTTCACTTATATTTATGTAAATACAAATTGCCTTAACAAAAATTACTGATTGCACTTTAAATTTGTTTTTTGTTAGTTAGTGATCTTTATTTGAGATCAGTAACAATGATGATTGTTTCCACCATCGACGGCTATAGACTATTATTGCTATTGTGGTTCTTGGATTGGCTAATGTCTTAATAAACTTAACAACCTGAAAACTACATACTAGAGTTAGATTTTATACTTATTACATAACACACGCATGTTAATTATAAATAATACTAACTGTCATGGATTACGTTGATTGATATATAGTGAAAAAAGAAAATTAGTTTACTAGAAAAATATGCATGCGTAAATACGCTTTTCACCGTTCCGCATAAACTCTTTCCTTATTGTTACATTTAAATAAAAATGAAAATAAAAAGGACCAAAGACATATTATTATCCCTGTTATGGATGCATGAACGAAAACAGGAAAGATAAGGATGTTGACGTCAATCAATATATAGTATCCATGTATAATACATATAAACCAAAGCCTACGAATTGTAGCTTATATTTATTTGGCCCACATTTATATCAGCGGTCGACAAAAAGATACTATTAGTTGTCTAAATGACAATGGCACATATCAAATATATTAGGGGTGTGACTGAATTATACATATTAGTTTTTACATTTTTGAACTTTTTTCCTAGTGAAGTGAAAAAAAACTTTCAGCCACTTTACTCTAAAAATAAATAAAACAAGAGTACTCCTTTCGTGAGTTAACCTAAAAACGAAAAAATAAAACATAAAACAAGAGTAAATTCTTATTCCACTTTAGAAAACGAGAAATTGTACTCCATTTTTTTAAAAAATTGTTTCCTTTCTTTTCCACTTCATTTTCTCCACAATTTTATTCGACACTAACCAATCACATTCAAGATGTATTCAACCAGTTTCCAAAATTTCTGTAGTCACATTGACACTATAGCAGCACTGGTCCTAAAACATGAAGGCCATAAGCAAATTAACAAATAAGGCATTACTAAAGGTCATTTTATAAGCAAAAATCATTTAATGTAAATGGAGAAGGGGGTAATTGAACACATTAACTTAGAGTATCTCCAAGGGCCCTTTATCCTCTCATTTTTAAAAGAATTTGCATTTCAACAAATTTTTATCCCTTCAAATTTGAAAAGGGTCTTGTCATTTATTTATATAAGTTTAAGAATTGTGTATTTATTATTTTTCACGTTGCATTTTAATATTATAAATATTATAATTATAGTCTTATAAAATTAGTTTTAAATAATAATAATAATATATTCATAAAATATAATAATGTTAATAAACATATTATGTCACATAATAATACATTATGGAAGTTTTACACAAATTAAAATTTATAATACAATCATAACATTTTACATCAAAATAATAATTACATAAGCTAAAATGTTCAAATATATATTACAATACTTAATCTACTTACTAATTTTGTCAATATCACATATTAATATGTGTTTATTGTTTAATTATTGAAGTTTAATGGTTATAATTAATTATTAATAAAATGGAAGAGTAAAACTATAAAATAAGAACACAAATTTGAGGATTATTGTTGGAGAACCATCCTTTCATTCTTTTATTTCAAAGATAGACCCCATAAAAAACGAGAAGACTCGTTAGAGATGCTCTTACCTATCACAAAATTACTCTATAAACCACTGAGCTACTTGAAACTTCTGAATATTAATGGCCGGTTATATACTTAATGAAACAGGGTCGGAAGCGTAAACTTCCAATGCTTCCCTTAGGGTCGGTATTAAACGATATTATATATTTTTCGTTATAATCCATCCTATGTAAGGGTTTTGTGCTGTTTCATGCATTCTGTTAATAATTCGAATATTACTTACAAGAAAGTGATCTTTAATCATTTCTCAGAGTTTAAGCAAAGCAATTGCCTTACTCCTTAGTGTATTTTTCTTAGTATTTTTAAAGTTTTTTCTTCTTTTCATAATTTTTGAAAGAATATCGTTAGAGGAGAAAAAACTAAAGTTCGATCTACTGTCAAACCAGAATTATGAAACACATCTCTCAACATGATCACTAACATACAAAATGTTTCCGTAATAGTCGTTTTCTAACCTTTTTCGCTAGTAAAAACTGATGGTGGTTCATATTCACGTATACATAGGATGCAAAGTTAAACGACGTAACCACCGAAAACATTCACACAAGAGGGTGAAAGCGAAGAACACAGTACATATCTGGAAAGTTACAATATGAGAGGGGGTAATTAAGTTTAGAGTTGCATTTTTGAATTTGTTAATATATATACAAGGGGAATACTCATCTGTTTTAGAAACGTAATCAGTCTGCTCCAAGATATGCAGTCTAACATCTAAACTTTAGACTCAAACATGCGAATTGCAAACATTACAAACATCATCTTAGCTTGAAGCAATATTACTGATTTAAATCACTTTATAAAGGAACCAATAACATTGTTATGTTTCCAAATAAAGATTAGCTGCACATTAATAGAATGACAGTGTTACGAGTTTTTCAAAAACTATTTTTACCCAAAAGTATACAGTTATGCTGAAAATAAACAAACAGTTATTTCCCTATATACAAGTTCTGAGACTTTGTTATTCACAAATTCAAAATTTTAGTTACTTATAAATTCAGTTATTGGATATTCAAAATATCATATTTTGAAAAATTTAACAATATTTTTCTTTTGAAGGGGAATTTAAGTAGAATACAAGGCGGAATATGTAGTTGAAATACATATCTAAGACTAGATTCTAAACTTTTAGATACAAAACCACTAACATGGGAAAACTGGGATAAATAGAAATCTAGACCGATTTATACTAAATTAGATACCTATTATAACAAAAAGAAAAGGTTAAAATAAAAGTTAAAAATCTTCGTTTAAATTTAATGAGGAAAAAAGAAATCGGAGAACTAGTTTTTTCTTTGAAAAATGTTAATTAGTTTTGAAAAAACGTTGTACTACATCTATGACTCTGTTTTTAAATTGTTTGAGTACAAAGTGAAATCTGAAAAACAAACTCTAACTTCATCTCTGAACCTTACTAGTAAACCAGGTTGGTAATACGCAACGATGATATACTGATATGCGGTTTCTCACCCCTTTCTCGATGAATTTGAGTAGAGCTGCCGAACTTTGCTGCCCTTTCTCGATGGAAACTTAAGTTAAACTGTTACAGCTAATAATATATTCAAGAAAAGGATATTTGTTTTAGTTTCACTTAATTTATCATTTTCTTGGGTTTGGAATTAGATACAGTTTTTGCCACATGCGATTAGATTCTAGCCAGACAAAACGTGGATTATTCAGAGTCTTTTTTTCGCAAATCACGAAGACAATGACAACATCAATTATCAATACCCATAATAAGACAACCGTCTGAAAGATTTGTGGGTGTGAGTTTTGGCTTTTGAGATATTTTAAATATTGAAATGAGTTTCATGACCTTTTGTCAGCAAGAATAGTTGGGTGCCTCTCACCAAGCTGGTAATCTGAGTAGGTGTGAATGAAATATGCAACCAGCTGCACACCCTACTTCATGCACACGTAGTAGTCCAAATTAAATATATTTGTATGTCGACACTTTTAGGGTTACAGAGAAGTGTGTCCTATGAAACCCAACCCATGGTGATAGAAAGCGTACGAGAAATGGTAAATAAATTTGCATTTTCCGGTTGCATCAAAGTGGCAGACTTAGGTTGTTCTTCTGGAAAAAATACGTTTTTGGTCATGTCTGTAATAGTCAGCACAATCATGGAGTCATACCAACAAATGTGTCAAAACCTACCGGAAATAGAATGTTGTTTGAACGATCTTCCAGAGAACGATTTCAATACGACCTTTAAGTTGGTTCCTTCTTTCTTAGAAAAGAAGGTTAAAGGAAGGTGCTTTGTCTCAGGAGTTCTAGGTTCCTTCTACTCGAGGATATTCTCTAGCAAGTCTCTTCACTTTGTTCATTCGTCTTTTAGTGTCCATTGGATTTCTAAGGTTCCTGATGGCCTTGAGAACAACACTAAAAGCATTCATATTAAAGATACATGCCCTCCAAATGTCTTCAAGAGTTATTCGAATCAATTCAAGAATGAGTTTTCGTTGTTCCTTAACATTCAAACATTTATTTTCTATATTTGTTTCTTCCCTTTCTTCTTCCTCTATTCTCTTTTTCTCTAAACAGTTTCCTGTGATTCTATCTGTATGATTCAAGTAGACGGTTTATCATAATATAAATGGTGGAAAGTCAGAGCTTTATTTAATATCAGAAGTTTGAAGTTATTTTCAACATGAAAAATTATTCTCAAATTTTATAGGAAAAAGGTAAACACATTTATATTTAAAATTATAATATCTAAAATATGTTTAAATAGATTAACTCAGTTTGGTATATCTTTCTTATTATATTAAGGAAATAGAATTCAAACTTCCATGAAACATAAAATGATAAAAAAATTAAACGGAATTATAAAAAGGAGATTGTAAGTAGTTTCTGTTAATACATACATGTGAAGCTCTGTCGGGAGAGCAAATTCCAATTTATATACTTAGTATTTATGTATATATTATTGTACAATATGCTAACTTTGCTAATCTACGGATGAAGTTTTCTCTGGATACATTTCAAATATGAAAGTCTTTTTCAAACACGTATGATGTATACATTTCTCAAACAATCACAAAAAACAATTTAGTGTTTTCAACTGCTATTTGAATGGAGCTACTTCTAAATTTAGAAAATATGTGTTTAAAGTAATAATTTATTAAGCCCTTTCTGAAAAGGTATTAATTTATTAAAATATTTTGGTAGTCATTACAATTTTATGATCATATATTTAGAAGACCATGAAACTCATCTGTGCATAGCACTGAAGATAATATATGATTTTTTTTAAAAAATAAAAGAAAAATAATTAAAATAATAAAATTAAAAAAAGAAAAAAAGGACATCCATTTAATAGTTAACAGATAAAAAATAAAATTAAGATCACTCCACCTCGCCGACGGTTATTTGTTCTACACATCCACGATCATCATTCACTAACTACCTATATTTTATTATTTATATATATTTGTATGAGGTTCTTCTATGGTGCAGTTTAAACGATCAGTTTTTCCTTTCATATTTCTTCTTCATGTTTCTTTTGGTGCTCAAGTGTAGCAAAGATCCATACAAGCTTATTTATTTAATGATTTTGATTCTTTTTACATGATTCAGATTGAAGGTTGAAGATGGGTGCTTAAAATTACTCCTATTTCAAAACTTAATTCTTCAAAAAGAAAAGGAAAACTCAAAGCTTTGCAAGTAACTTTAGGTACCAAACTAAATATATGTATGCTGTAATCTGTTATATACAAATTGAGTATTTACAAATATATTCAAAGATTTTACAAATCTGTTTATGAGTCTATTATATACAAATTGACTCTTTAGAGTACATGTTTTCTTTCTTATTTTGAGTTCCAGGTTGTTTAGATTGTACTTATATAAAATTGTAAACACTAAACCCTAAACCTTAATCTTAAACCCTTGGGTAAATCATAAACCCTTTGGAAAAATCTTAAACATTAAATTAATAAAATTAATACTAACCAATTATACTGTTTTTTATTTATTTTTCTCTTATTTTTTTTGATTTTTAAATATTAAATCAATAAAATTAATATAATGTAACAATATTTTCTTTTCATTTTAATGATGTATTAAAATATTTTTTAAAATTGTTTTTTGCAATTATTACTGTTTTTCTTTTATTTTATCTTTTTAATTTAAAAATATAATATAATGTTAATTTTTTTAAAAAATAATTTCGTTTTTTTTTAAATATTATTATTTTATTTATTTTTTTATAACATAATATAACTTAACAAGATTTATTTCTTTTTTTAAAAAATATCAAATATAAAATAACATCATTTTATTGGTTGGTAAACCTGATGAACCTAGAGGTTCACCCTAGGGCGTGAACCCAAGAATAAGTCTTTTGGTAAACCTTGCGTACTCTTTATACTCCTCGTTTCTTTTGTGCAGTTAATTAAAATATTTTTCTTTTTAAACACATGATTCATGGACAAGTCACTGGACCCCATTAAACACTTATTTTATCTTATAAATTATTTTATGACATAAAAGCTACAAATATGACGCAGACAGGATCCTCCCTGATTACATTCGGTGATCCCATTGGACCATCCTTTTCTTTTGTTTAAAACACTAGGCTTTTTGCAAATTTACAAAATTAATGTCATTTTTTTTTCTCTATTCACTCCATATGTTCACATTATATGAAAATGTCATTAATTTTATTTTTCAAAAATAGTTTTTTACTCTCTCCACTTCATTATCTTCAAGTATTTACAAGATTGTCATTATCATCAATATCCTAACCACCATAAAAAACCAATTTGAAGCTTTTAATGCATTTAAAATTGATTTACACTCTCTCTTCTCAATTGTTATGAACTAAAATAACGTATCTTTCACCTTGTCTGCATATTCTTCCAAAAAACTCAAGCTTTAAATTCAAATTTTTTTATGGTTGATAGAGCCATTCAAGCATACTATTCTTAGTGGGTTACTTTCGTTTGAGGTTCTGGGTGATTGGAGAACTCTGTATGCTAAGGAAGTCATCTGACTAGATTAAGATATGAAATTGATTTTTTTTCTTAATCTGTTCGAGTAAAAGACTTACCCGTAAGTCGTCTAGCTGTAGAAGACGTAGGGGTAAGTCTTCTAGTCAAAGAGACGACTTACTTGTAAGTCGTCATCTTTGTTTGTTAAAAACAAATCTATAGAATACCCTAGAATTTTGCATTTGATCGAATTGTGTCAGATTATTGACTTTTCCTTGGACGACTTACCACTAAGTCGTCTCTGGAAAAACAAAATTTCAAAATTTCATTAAAACTAGACGACTTATCTGTAAGTCGTTTAGCGTTAGTTTTGCAATTGGAAAATAAAACTTAAATATCTAAATTTTTCTAGACGACTTACACGGAAGTCGTCCGACTTACTTGAAAGTCGTCCACGATAAGCAAAGTTGTCTCGATTTTTTTCCGAGATTCTGGTCAAACCTTGTTTATCTCAAACGACTTTCTCGTAAGTTGTTTAACTGGACGACTTTCAAGTAAGTCGTCTGAGAAAAGTTAAATATTTAAGTTTTATTTTCGAATTGCAAACTAACCTGAGACGACTTACAGATAAGTCATATAGTTTTAATAAAATATTGAAATTTTTATTTTCCTAGAGACGACTTATTGGTAAGTCATCCATGAAAAGTCAAATATCTGACACAATTCAGTCAAATGCAAAACTAACCCGTTTATCCTAGACAACTTATTGGTAAGTCGTCTGGAATTTTTCTTTTTTAACAAAAAGCTAGACGACTTACAAGTAAGTCGTCCCATTTAAAATTCAATTACCTAAATGACCTGTTTGGACGACTTACTGGTAAGTCGTCTAAGTCTTCCAGATGACTTACTGGTATGTCGTATGCGTCAATGTTTAGTAAATTTTCTCTATGTTTGCCAATGTGTTTTATTTTGGAATTTTGGAGATGATGCATCAGTTACATGCAAAGTATGGAGAATGGTTGTTGAAAGATTTCTGTTAGAATTTTGTGGTTGATAATTTCAAAGGATCAAGAATGTTTTGTTGAGTGAAGGTTTGACACATGTGAACTTGTTGCAATGGTTCAAGAAGATTATAACCTAGACATGAACACATAATCTGTGGAGATAACCTACTCATTACCAGCAGAAATGATGCAACAGATGGCTCCAGACACCTCTCTTATTCATATTACAAGTGATAGACATGTTCGAAACTTGCTCGAGATAACCAAAACGCATGGAGTACGGCTTTGTGTATCAAGCCGTAGCAAGGTGGAAACAGGTGCAGAGGAAACATAAGAAGATGATGAAGCTGAGAATGTTTTAACGATAATGATGATGATTTGGTTGAAGATGAAAATCATGATGGGGAGGAGGATGCTGATATCTCTATTGTTACTGAAGCAGACTAGAATGGTGAGGATTACAGTATTTATGAAAACGTTAAAGATGAGAATGAAGAAGAATATGATGATATGTGTTTTGAAGATTTCAAAAAGCCAAATGTTATTGGAGGAGGAAGATCGAATGGTAACATTATCTATGTTTCGTGTTAGCATGGATGCACTACTTTAATAGTTGCAGTTGACAGCAGTGAGACGTAAGTTCTCCTTCAGAATATATAAGTCAACCTAAACTCTCCTTGTGGTAACATGTCGGGTTAGTGGTTGTGGATGGAAGATCAGAACGAGTGTGAAACATGGGACAAACATGTTTTGGGTAACAAAGTATCTGGAAACACATACATGCTCAGTGGGAGACCGAATCGCTCAGCGGAGACACTGTGCTCCGAAGTATGTTGGTAGGCTTTTCATTGATTGTGTTGGAATAATTGATGGGTTGACTCCGCGGCATATCATTGATGCAATGAAGAACATGTTTGGCAGGACGCTTGATTACACCACTTCATACAGAGCACTGTTATATGCACAAACATTGGTGACATGATCAGCATAAGATGGATATTCGCGTCCGCCATCATATCTCGAGCAAATTCCGATTCTATCACAGCTATAGAAATTATCACAGCTATAGAAATTGATTCTATCAATAGATTTAAGTATCTATTTCTCTCTTTTGGAGCTTCTATCAAATGTTTTATATATCAAAGAAGGGTCATTGTGGTGGATGGATCTCACCTAAGTGAGAAGTATGGAGGTGTTATGTTAGTTGCAGCCACACAAGATGAGAATTTTCAAATATTTCTATTGGCTTTTGGGATCGTAGATGCTGAAGATGAATATTTTTAAGAATGTTTTTTCACAAAATTGGCTAGTTGTGTATCTGATGAGCAGCCTCTGGTGATAGTCTCAACGGTCATTAAAAGTGCATGTGATAAAGTGTTTCCTTGGACAACCCGAAGAATATGTTATTATCACCTTCAAGATAACATTGTCAAAAAGTATAAAGGGAAACATCTTCTGTACTTGGTGAAAGGCGCTGCTTATAATCATACAGTTTTGGATTCTGACCGGTACATGGCTTAGAAACGGAGTACAAACCCGGACCTTGCAACGTATTTGGAGAATGCCGACGTCAGCCTATAGTCAAGGGTTTATTGCCAGGGGGATATGTACAGCAAAAAAACAAGCAACATCGCTGAATCTATTAATTCCGCACTAAAGCGAGCTAGAGGATTTCCAATTCAGTTCTTGTTGGAGTTCATAAGGGAGAAGCTATGAATGTGGTTTTGGAAAATGAGAGAAGATGATTTGAGTCTCTTAACTCAACATAGTCGGGGTATTGAGTACTTGCTTGCTAATCGATAGAATATAGCGTATACGATGAGGACCCAACCAATTGATGGATGACGATTCTTTGTGAAAGGTGGCAAAATGGACTGTGTGGTTGATTTGGAACATGGAAAGTGTGATTGTGGTGTCTATGCAGTGGAGAAAATACCTTGCTCTCATGATATAACTGCTGGGACATATGCTGGTTTGCATATCTCCACACTTGTATATCCAGTGTACTCAAAGTATTATTTGTTTGCAGGATACTCTGAGAATATATATCCGTGTGTTGGATAAAAAGTTGAGGAACACACATGCTTTTTTCCGGATGTAAAGCGTGATCCGGGGAGACTGAAGCATCAACAGGCTTAGCATCGTACCTCTTCCTCAGCACATTAATGCAAGCATTAACATGCTGCATTTAAAATAATACAAGTCAGAAAATATCAGACGAATTACTGATAAGTCGTCTAGAAAGTCTTTTACGTAGAAGACTTACTGGTAAGTCGTCTGCAAGTCTTCTACATAGAAGACTTACCAGATGACTTACTAGTAAGTCGTCTACAAAGAAGACTTACCAGACGATTTACTGGTAAGTCGTCTACAAAGTCTTTTACGTAGATTTAATTATAAGTTTTCTTCGAAGTCTTTTTGGATTGAAGTAAATACCTATCTGCAGATAGCATCTTTAAAGCATCTGCGTTCTTTGCCACCCTTGTAAGTCAGTATCGGTGGAGACAATCTATTTGGTATGGGATTATCATAATTAGCACCAGATTCTGGCAGAGCTGTGTACACCCAGACCTGGAGAGCTTGTATAAACCCATCAACAGTTTAACAATCCAAAATATCTTTGCCCTTCACAGAGTCCATCAGCACCTTATACGCGACTCTCCCTCATGGATATTTCTCAAACCGTCTTGACTCCATCACTAGCATGTTCTGACTCCATCACTAGCCTTGCCAGACTAGCCCATGTAGCGATTGAATAATTTCTCCCTTCAATGTATCCAGTGAAGATGGCAAGGTCGCATGCGATCATCCCCAGACCACCCTTCGCATCTCTCAAATGCTGTTATTATCTGCTGAGTAGAGTGCCCAGCTTCGACATGAACTCTCAACATCTCATAGAAAGAAGCCAACTGCTTTGTAACAACACAGTTTGGTTTCTCAAGGTCCTCGATGTACTCGCGGTTTAGACCAGTGAGGTTTTCAAACTCTAACATTGAAAACCTCACAGGTTGCGGACCAACGAGACTCCACAACTCATACTTCTTCTTTATGTCGAGCTGGAAACCGAGCATGTAGTGAACCAGCCTTGAAGCCCAACCAAATCCCAGCTCTTTGAACTTGATGAAAACTCCCAACTTTGACTCTTTCAGCTCTTAAATGATACAGGCTGGAAACCAGCTAGCACAAAGGGAGGATGAGGGCTTGTGGGAGTGAGTGTGATGGCTGTGAAATGTACCTGAAATAAAAGGAAAGATTTTTACGAGTTTTTCTATGGTTTAAACAAGATGAACAGAAGTAAATAACAAAGTAAAAGGGATAGATAAGGTGAAATTAAGCTGCTGGTCGTGTGACACTCTCAGCCTAATCGGTTGATGGACTTGAAGTGGAGTTGCGGATGAAGCTTTGATTGAATCTCTCAATCTGGTGGGATGATGGATCGATGCGATTGACTCTCTCAACCTGTGTACTGAGCTTGTTTGATTTGCACAAACAAACTAGACTCACAAAATCAATAAGACTACAAAGAATCACACTTTGAATCCTAAAGATCGATATTTTATGCAAAGAATAAACTTTGATAAAAATTGAAGAAACTTCTTATAAACTTAATTGGCTGAAAGGTGATTTCTACAATGGACAAGAGTGAGCTTATATAGGCCGTGGCCTTTTCTCATAATTACAAAAATAAAGGAAAGAAAATCAAGCATTTAAAAACTAGCCGTTGGAGCCTTTTGTGGAATTTGTGCTCCAAGTGAAGAATCTGAGTTTCCTTGAACCTGCTCGGTTTTAGTGGATTAGAGAGCTGTCTTGGGACCTTCTTGAATGCTTGATAGGTGCTGATCTCGTCCATAAGTTGACAGAAAAAGAGTTGTTGGAGTTTTAATGGCTGAGACTCCAAATAAGGCAAGGTGGAAATAAGGCAAGGTGGGGTAAATGTGGATCCTCCTGATCCTATGTGGGCTGGTGCATGGTAGGAAGTGATGGAACTCCTCTGGCTCGTGGATAAGGTCTTCTGTATGGTCTAGAGTATCTCCTGACTTCCATAGAAAGGTTTGGGTCGGACCAAACTGAATTAGGTTAAGCTTCTCTTCAATTGATGTCGGTTTGGCAATTTGGTGCAAACCGGTCTTCTCCTCTGGTCTGATTGAGATCCTCCTGATCCCATGGGTGCTGGTGCTTCTTAAGATGTTGTGGAGTGTCTCTGAATTATGTAGAATCTCTTCTGGCTTGAAACTCCTTCTGAAATCGAGTGATGCTCGCAGATGAATGGGCTGAAAAACCTCTGTCTTGAAAAATTCATAACTTCTTCCTCCGTGGGTCTTTTCTCGAAATTCAAGTTGGGTA
The DNA here is from genome assembly GCA_932364175.1 of Eruca vesicaria subsp. sativa. Classification (NCBI taxonomy): domain Eukaryota; kingdom Viridiplantae; phylum Streptophyta; class Magnoliopsida; order Brassicales; family Brassicaceae; genus Eruca; species Eruca vesicaria. The sequence continues at coordinate 92,237 of CAKOAT010648487.1, read as the reverse complement.
TGACTTCTTCTTGAGTGTAGAATCCATGAAAATCTGTTTCATGATTTAAACACTCCTGGTTCAAGAGATATGGCATTTTTAGTGCACATATGTTCTGCTTGACGCCTTGGTTGGGTGAGTGGGGTGTTGGATGGACCTCCGGTTCAGCTACTGGTTTGATGGCCGCATCAATATTCGTCATCATTAAGAGCATTCCTTAAAGCACTATGCAACTTCGAGCAATCAGTATGATACGAAATGCTTTTCATTGCGGGGGGGGGGGGGGGGGGGCTCTTCCCCTAATGTATGTACCCTACGGGGGAGTTCTGAAATATCCATTTTTTTTCTACAAAACAATCAAAGACAACCGTCTCAAACAAACAACCATCCAGTATAATATTTTAATTATAAGTTTGGAAGACTTTTCAGACGACTTATAATTAAGTCGTCTGGCAACTTTTCCAGCTGAAAGACTTATATTTAAGTTGTCTGGAAAGTGTTCCAGCTGGAAGACTTTCTAGACGAGTTAATTATAAGTCTTCCAAGACTTCCAGTAGAACATTTTAAAGCCGACCTGAAAATTCAGAGAAGATATAGTCGCCTTCGACACAACGGTTATAAATATGCAATAACAGAAGTGAAAAAAGAAGCACGGTGAGAACGACGGTGAGAACAAGTATAGATACACCTTAAGTCATAAATTGATAAAGACAACGTTTTATGTTCATTTTTCCTCAATAAATCAACTTGACGATAAGAGATATAACTTACCGGGGACGAAGTTCAACGAAACGTTTCTGAGAGAAACGGCGCTAGGGTTTACAGAGAATCGGCGGTGCGAACGAGACGCAAAATGGCGCAAGGGTTTACAGAGAAATAGGGCTAAAGTTTCCTCTCAGATCTGAAATAGAGGAAGCGGCAGTGAGAACGGTGGTGAGAACGACGGTGATAACGGTAGAGAGATAACCGGCGGTGAGAATGATGGATTAGAGAGAATCGACGGAAATCGCCTTTGAGAGAAACGGCGTTAGGGTTTTCTGAATTTCGCGAAAAAGTGAATAAAAAACATCTTATTTCCGGTAAATAATACGGTTAGGTTTGAAAGTACATTGGTAAAATTAAAGGTTCGGTCCGGTTTGGACGACTTAGACGTATGTTGAATACTATACATCAGACGACTTGCTATCGTAAATATATTCACCAGACGACTTAATAGTTAGTCGACCAGACCCTAAACCGTAAACCTTAAACTAAATTGACTAAATTAAATAACTAACCACTTTATAAAATTAAATTATACTTAAATATTGTTTACTATACACAGAAATAAACACATTTAGCTAGATTTTAATTTTTCAAAAAAAACATTTCTGCTTTCCAAAATCTAACCCTAAGAACATATACAATACTACAACATATGTTAGCAAAACCTAAATCAAAGAATATCATGACTCACTACTTTCAGTCATCTATGTTGAAAACAATTAAATTTTGTTATATCTTAATTTATATCTCTTAAAACAGATGTTAATTACATTATTTCAATTTTTCATTTATCAATATATTTTTTACAAAAATTTTAAATTATTTTTAAGAAGAACTATACTAGACGACTTTCAAGTAAGTCGTCCAGACGACTCACACGACTCACTTGAAAGTTATCTGCACATAATACTTTCAAGGGTTAGAAACCTAAGAATTTCGTTAGAAACGTAATAATTTTGTTTGTTCATAAGAGGCTGGTTGTAATTTGATTCAAATTTTGGTTTAGTTTTGCATTTGAAATCAAATTGTGAGTCATATTTGGCAATTTTGTCTAAAACATTGGACCATCTTCTATTATTTATTTTAATCATGAAATGATTATTTTTAGGATATATTTACTGGTATGCTTTTAAATGAGTTATAGATACAAAATAATAATATATATATATTTTTTTTATCACATATTGGTTTTGATATAATTTGTTTTGAAAGATTCTGTAAAACCCGCATTTTCCAAATAATAAAATAAATAAAAATGTCTGAAATTTCCATTTATTAAATCGCATAAATCATCTCAAAAACTCCACAAATCCAAAATAATCATAATAAATCTCAAAATATCGATAAAAGCATAAGTCTGAAAATAATTAAATAAAACTCCTAAAAGCACCAGTCCGAAATGATCACTCCTGATCGACAGTATCACCTGAAATGAGGGAAGAAAGAGGGGTGAGTAACAGGGGAGTCACTCAGTGAGGTATGGGATGCTAACCACGCAAAACACTGAATTGAGTAAATAGAACTCCCACTATGAAAGTTAAGCTCTAACATGAACAATCAAGACACCTAAGGCATCACATAGAATAAACAATGCGTTGATAGTGCATAGCTAGACCACACACCCCACATCTCCATATATGGATATACATCATACGCTGCGTCGCTAGTACAGTATGTCTCTGTACACCCACCCTCCAAAACTGCGTCGAATGCAAACGTCTCTACACCACGCACCACACAGTTGCGTCGCTAGCCCAAACGTCTCTGAGCCCCCGCCCTCCAAAGTTGCGTCGATAGTCCAGGCATCCCTGAATCCCCGCCCTCCCACATAGTCTCTATTCATAACTATGTATGCACATATATATATATATCATCTCTTAACATCACACAATCCAATCAACGGTTGAATCCTCTAGACCCTTAGTTCCAATTTACAATGAATAAACTAACTAGCAATCAAGACTCAAACAGACTCAATTCAAACAGACGGATCATGCTTCGAAATCTAAACTACGATAGGAAGAATTCTATACTGGTACGGGAGTTACGGATTAGACCCTCACCTTTGCCAAGAGTTCTGAAGAAAACCTGAGAAAACACTGAATGACCTTGACGGCTCTAAAAACAGCAACTCCGGAACTCTCTGAAAATAGATGAATGTGAAGATTCTAACAGATTTGAACTCTAGATAAATCAGATGAATAACTCAAGAACTGACCGTTAGCTTTTCTATCCCTCCGGTCATAATATAGCCCTAGTCGTCCTCTGCCTGTAGCCACCGAGTTTACGCCGACCAGACACCGTTTGATTAGTCAAAATAGCTTTGCCTCCAAGTTGGTCGCAAACACAGACTACATCAACACCTTCCACGAAAATAAGCATAACTCTAGAAAATAATTCGAAATGACGATCTGCTTGTTGGGGATGATAGATAAAAGAACTAGTTACTTAAAAATTTCCAGTCTGAAATATTTTGAGTCTATTGACCTTTCCTCACTTGCACTGAAACAAGTCTGAACTGTTTCTGCAACACAATAACTTTATTATCGCCAAGAAGAAACGTCAATAACTTTCTAAATGTACCTTTGTTTCATGATCGGAAAGATGATATAGAAATCTGACATCTAGATCTTTCCAATGATACCTCGCTCGTTTCCTGGTTCATTCTGGATCAACAGGAAAACACTGATGAAGTTGACTGCTGGTAGATCCGATCTGCAGAAATCAGTTCCGAAAAAATAATCATAACTCTTAGTTAAAAATTCCAAATGACGATCCATTTTCTGATACACATATATCTATGAATGTAGAACATAACTTCAAAAGTTGGCATCGAAATTCTTGGTTTTGATCAATCGTTACTCTGTTCTCTCAAAACGTGTCTGATGAACCTTAATCTCTCTTTTCAGATGGTGTGATGACTTTTCTTTCTTGGCGGCTATTGATGGCTGATCCGGCAACATTCCAGCAGACCACCACGAAATCCTTCTTTAAATAAAAAAAATTAGGGTTTTCTTCAACCTTACTGGGCCTAGCTGGGCCGAAATAACTGGACTGGGTTTTGGGTCGTTAGAATTCTCCCCTACTTACAAGGAATTCATCCTCGAATTCGATTCATAAACCAACTGTCCAATACCATCCTGAAACAGCTCTAGATAATCTATCCTCATCTGAGTCTTGGTCTCCTAGGTCTCCTCCTGGATTTCCTCTCTCTCCCAACCAACCTTGCTGTTCCAAAATCTCAACTTGCTGAATAGATGCTGACAAATTTTTACCGAGATCGCATGATGGTGCTTCTGCAAATCGAGCTATGGCTCTCTCACGACCTTCCTTATTACTGACACATGGAACACGTCATGAAAATCTAACAACTCAGCTGATAATTGTAATCTGTAAGCCACTGCTCCAATCCTCTCTACAATAGGATATGGTCCCATATATCTCGGCTTAAGCTTCTTTAGCTTTTGAATCCTATATCCTTCTTGAGGTGTTCTTATTTTTAGGTATACTTGGTCGCCTATCTGTAAACTTCAGATCCTTATGACGCTTATTTGCACAACTTCTCTTACAACTATGGCCTTTCCAAAGCCAACTTTGAGTATGTCCATCTGATCTACCGTCTCTCGAACAATTAATGGTCTATCTCATGTCGCTCCCCCACTTTTGTCCAACAAAGTGGTATACGATGATGCCTATCCAAAAAGAGTCTCATATCGTGCCTTGTCCATACTCGAATGATAGTGTTCACTGTAGGCAAGCTGTGCTAAAGGTAGATGTTTCCCTAGCTTCTTTTCCACTGCAAGACGCAACCCTTTGCATATCCTCAGAAGTCTGAATAATCCTTGCTAACTGACCATCTATCCGCGGATGGTAAAATGTACTCATATGAACCTTTGACCCAAGCGCCTCCTAAAAGTCTCTCCAAAATGCAGATGTGAACTTTACATCCCGATCCGATACAATGTTGAGAGGAACTCCGTGCCATCTAACAATCTCACTGATGTAAACCTGCACCAACTGATCAGCTCTGTCTGTCTTATTAATTACTAGGAAATGAGCTAGATTTGTAAGTCTGTCCATGACTACCCATGTGGCATCCTTTCCACCTGAAAGATATCTGATCCTGGGCAAAACCATCTGACATGTCAATACTGTGATGCAATGTAGCTACAATCTTTCTCATTCTGGACCGATGGTAGTTACCACTTCATATCTTTGTATCCCTTGGTGTTTCCTGGATGGATAAAGAACGCGAGTGATGTGTTTGCTGTAAGATCCATTTTTTTACCAAATTATCGTCCGATACACAAACTCGATTTTGATACAAGTACATAATTATTGAAACTGTTTGATTTCCAATATTCTGAGGCTCAACCTGCATAACCAAAGTCGTATTGTTTTCATGTGTTTGGCGTATCCTCCATAGAAAATCTACCTGCTCCAAAGCCTCAAGGTTTGATGTCTATCCCTCTACAATAATCGCACAAAGTTTTGAGACTAACAAGTGTTCCAGCAAGTTCATGAACCTCTTTGGTTCTCTAAACATCGCTCATGTACAAAGCATTTGTCATCTGGTTGACCTTACCAAATGACAGGTAATATTTGAACTGTTGTTTGCTCCCAACTCAATCCAACTACACTGCCTCAAATACCAGTTTTTAATGAATGAAGATAAAATTCACTCTGATGATCCCATAATATCTGAACTTCCTCTGTGAACAATTATAATCTCCAAAATCTTATCTCAAATATCACTGCAAATACTCTGAACCATGAGCAGGGTAGTGGATCTCGGTATGTCTCAACTGGCGCCATCTATATGCAATAACCTGATCCTCGTGCAACAATACACAATCTGCAAATGCTCGTCATACTCCTCTACTCCAAGAATACATCGAGGTGCCGTCCAAAGATACAATCGTACGCTTATCCAAGTGCTCACGAAAGAGGTCATTCATAAGATTCACATATGCTACGGTGCACTTGTCAACCCAATTGGTATCACTACAATCCCATAATACCCATAACTTGAGCGGAAAGCCGTCTTCCGCACAATTCCCTCAGCTACAATAAACTTGTGGTAATCTGATGCCAAGACAATCCTCGAAAACAATGAACCTCCCAGCAGCTAGTCCAACCATTCATCAATACGCAGAAGCGGATGTTTTTTCTTGATGATCACTCTATTCAAATCTTTGCAATCGATACCAAATCTGAAACTCCCATCTATTTTTTGTCGCAACAACACTAGTGGTCCCCATGGTGAAGTATCTGTCTAATAAAATTTCTATCTAATAAATCTTTCATCTGGTTCATCGGCTCAGCCATCACTGTTGGCGCTAATCAATACAGAATTCGTGAAACCGGTGGTGTCCTTCGTTCCATTTCAATCGCCAAAGCGTCTCCTATGCTTGGTGATGATCCTTCCAAAGATCAAAAATACATATTCATACTCTGTAACTGAAAGGTTCTGCAGTTAATGCTTTCCATCGTCCTTCACCATCAAAATGGTCTCAAATATCCATATGATCTTACATCCAAAAATTCCTCAACATGTAGAAATGGCGGCTATGAAAATCTCCTATGCTCCAGAAATACAAACAATCCAATGCTACTCGATGTCGTGATAGCCAATGCATCCTAAGAATAACATAGCAGAAGCTCAACTCCTAGAAGTCTTCAAATAAATTAATCACTCCAACCATAACTGGTACATCTCGATGAATATACGTAGCTCCAAACATCTATATGCCAATCGTCCGAACTGACAAATATCTGAAACGATCAACACGATCAAGAACTGGCAACCAAAGCCAATCGAAGCTCTAATATCAACACAATGCGAGTTACCGCACCCCAAATTCAAAAGCGATCCCCACGAGTTTACAAAGCAGACATACCTCCACATAATCCATATACTCATACACAACATAACACATGCCAACCAATGGCTTATAACTCATATCACAAATCACATACACTCCAGAAACAAAACTCGTGAAGCGATAGCTTGAATGTGGATGGCAGATTCGTCACATGTCCAGTCGCATATAATCTCTGAACACGACCGACGAAACCGATAAACGCCTCAGCAATCTGACAAACTCTGACATCATCAATCCGTAACCTGAACTTCTGGCTGGAAACCTGTTAATTAGAGAACGGATGACAATGACTTTACTCATTGTCATAAAAGACGATTAGGTTAGAAGTTACTAAACGGAGAGGTGCTAGTTGTCTTTATTTTTAAAAGTTACCAAATCCCAAAAATCATTTTATAAATCATTAAAAACCGATAAAAACCGAGTCCTCACAGATCGCCATCTCGGGTCGGAGCCGGGACGGAACCTGCTCTGATACCAAATTGTAAAACCCGCATTTTCCAAATAATAAAATAGATAAAAATGTCTGAAATCTCCATTTATTAAATCGCATAAATCATCTCAAAAACTCCACAAATCCAAAATAATCATAATAAATCTCAAAAATATCGATAAAAGCATAAGTCTGAAAATAAATAAATAAAACTCCCAAAAGCACCAGTCCGAAATGATCACTCATGATCGACAGTATCACCTGAAATGGGGGAAGAAAGAGGGGTGAGTAACAGAGGAGTCACTCAGTGAGGTATGGGATGCTAACCACGCAAAACACTGACTTGAGTAAATAGAACTCCCACTATGGAAATTTACCTCTAACATGAACAATCAAGACACCTAAGGCATCACATAGAACAAACAATGCGCTGATAGTGCATAGCTAGACCATACACCCCTCATCTCCATATATGGATATACATCATACGCTGCGTCGCTAGTACAGTATGTCTCTGTACCCCCCGCCCTCCAAATCTGCGTCGAATTCAAACGTCTCTGCACCGTGCACCACACAGTTGCGTCGCTAGTCCAAACGTCTCTGAGCCCCCGCCCTCCAAAGTTGCGTCGATAGTCCAGGCATCCTTGAACCCCCGCCCTCCCACATAGTCCCTACTCATAACTATGTATGTACATATATATATATATATATATATATATATATATATATATCATCTCTTAATATCACACAATCCAATCAACGGTTGAATCCTCTAGACCCCTTGTTCCAATTTACAATGAATAAACTAACTAGCAATCAAGACTCAAACAGACTCAATTCAAACAGACGAATCATGCTTCGAAATCTGAACTACGATAGGAAGAATTCTATTCTGGTACGAGAGTTACGGATTAGACCCTCACCTTTGCCACGGGTTCTGAAGAAAACCTGAGAAAACACTAAATGACCCTGATGGCTCTAAAAACAGCAATTCCGGAACTCTCTGAAAATAGATGAATGTGAAGATTCTGGCAGAACTGAACTCTAGATAAATCAGATGAATAACTCAAGAACTGACTGTTAGCTTTTCTATCCCTCCGGTAATAATATAGTCCTTGTCGTACTCTGCCAGTAGCCACCGAGTTTACGCCGATCAGACACCGTTTGATTAGTCAAAATAGCCTCGCCTCCAAGTTGGTCGCAAACGCAGACTACACCAACACCTTCCACGAAAATAAGCATAACTCTCAGAAAATAATTTGAAATGACGATCCGCTTGTTGGGGATGATAGATAAAAGAACTAGTTACTTACTGACAAATTTCCAGTCTGAAATATTTTGATTCTATTGACCTTTCCTCACTTGCACCGAAAATAGTATGAACTGATTCTGTAACACAACAGCTTAATTATTGCCAAGAAGAAACGTCAATAACTTTCTAACTGTACCTTTGTTTCACGATCAGAAAGATGATATAGAAATCTGACATCGAGATCTTTCCAAAGATATCTTGCTCGTTTCCTGGTTCATTCTGGATCTACATGAAAACACTGATGAAGTTGACTGCTGGTAGATCCGATCTGCAGAAATCAGTCCCGAAGAAATAATCATAACTCTTAATTAAAAATTTCAAATGACGATCCGTTTTCTGATACACATATATCTATGAATTTAGAACATAACCTCAAAAATTGGCATCGAAATTCTTGGTTTTTATCAATCGTTACTCTAGTCTCTCAAAACGTGTCTGATGAACCTTAATCTCTCTTTTTAGATGGTGTGATGACTTTTCTTTCGTGGCGGCTATTGGTGGCTGATCCGGCAACATTCCGGCAGAGTTTCGCCACTACAATTTTATCTGTCAAAGACCACCACGAAATCCTTCTTTAAATAATAAAAATTAGAGTTTTCTTCAACTCTATTGGCCTAGCTGCACCGAAATAACTGAACTGGGTTTTGAGTCGTTACAGATTCACTTTAAAAATTGTCAGTAATAATGCGCTTACTTTCTCAAATTTCAACTTATAATTGTAAGGTTTTGAGTAAAACAAAACTCGGACGAAAGGCACCTAACCTGATAGATTCTCTTGCATTTTAGTTTATATATCCTCGTACCTCGTTTCTTACATGTTACAGGACCATTTTTCCAATAACGTCCTCAAATCTGATACAAATCTTAGCATTTAAATCAAAATACTAATGATTTAGATCGAGAAAAATAGAATAATGTACAGTAGAACCTCTATAAATTAATACTCGATAAATTAATATACACTAAAGGTCTCTATAAAATAATATAATTTTTAGTCCTAAATTGAGTTTTTGATTTAATTAGTATATCGATAAATTAATATCTGTATAAATTAAGTAAAAATAAAATTTTGGTGTAGTCTCAAAATTATTAATTTATAGAGGTTTCACTGTAATTTTTTAAAAAAATTGAAAATTGTACCTCTTTTTGATGTTATTTTTTTCTGCATTATGTATACGGAATATTTTCATGGAAAAAGTTCTACTCAAAATTGATCTTTTTTTTACTTAAAAATAATATATTTTCAAACACAAAATACACACACACACACATATATATATATATATAGTCAGTGCCCCATACTTTTCATGCCTAAAGTGGACGGAAAAAATGCTTTCTATCTTGATTAAATTTTAAAAATATAATCATCTATTTGTTCCAAAAAGAATCATAAATAGTAAATATTATTAAAACTTAGTTAATTTTGAACAAAAATAGATACAAAACATTATTTGAAGCTGATGTAGTATTTTTATCTTTTCCTATTTGCCACTTGGTTGATTTCTAATATTACTTTAATAGCATTTCCTACAAATCTAAAGAAACAAAAAGAATACAAAATGTAATTAATAGATAGATAAAAACATATAATAAAACACGACAACAACCACAATTTTTATGTTTTCACAAAGTTTAAAAAAATGTTAAACCTTAGTGATATTTTGAGTTTTGCGAATTACAAAAGTCCCTAGCAGAATTATAAAAAATTACAAAAGAGAAAAAAAAAGAAATAAAAAGGCTTCCTAGTAGAGCTATTCTCATAAAAATCAAGTACTATGAAAAAGTGGAATATGAACAATTGATAATTCAAATTAATTGTTATAATATCCATTATTCATATAGTTTTTTTTTAGCAAACCACAAAAGCGAAAGATAAAAATGGAGAAAGTAAATCATCTTAAATAAAATAAAAGAAATCATTAAGTTTTCTTAGTAAACCATATAATGTAGGGTTTGTTCAATTTTCGCAGGAGTTGGAGAGTCAAGACGCCTTTGGCCCAATCCTCCCATCATCTTCTTCGTCTCTCGCCAAACCTTCCTCTAAACCTCCTAGAAGCTTTACCTGTAACTCTTTATGACCCAGATTTATGGCTTCGTTACTCTCATCTTCACTTCAATATCATTTTCAGTTTAAGTCTCTGTTCGATTCTCTTTTTGAAGGCGGTTCCATAACGTGATCAGATTACGGAGAGGCTTCATGATCCTCGTGGACTCCGCCGAGTAGGAAAATTAGGCTCTGCTCCTCACAACCAATCCCGTAGACGCTTTCTTAAATCTCTCTTCATTGAAGAAACTATGTTAATAGGTTATCTGATTCTGAAAGCGGAGAGGAACAACGCAGAAGATGAGTCTACTGCTAAATGGATACTCTCTTCAGCCGTTGTTAAGGTACTCTAAGACAAACATGGTTCCTCTTCAGAAAGTAACACAATAGATCAAACGAAGTGTTTTTTTCCTCTTAAGTTATTATTATTAGGAGACTCAGTTTGAAGGTGAAGATTAAAGTGACAAGAAGCAAGATCTAGATGATATATAATGGGCATACGTATAAAAAGAGAAATATCAACAATGAAACTGATTAAAGATCAAATGTGGTCGAAATCAGTGAGCTATATAAAAATTAGGAACTTTTTAAATCTTATTAAACTCTCTGTGTGCTAATAATCTTACCGTGTAAACTTCCCATGAGGTGTTGGGATGGCCAGTTTTTGGCGAGAAAAACGAAGATCTGTATGGTTCTTGAGCTTGTCAGTGGAGGTGAACTATTTGACAAAATCGTAAGAAACCATTCTGTATTATTTTACTCTTAATCTCTTACCATGTTTGTTTCCTCTATGCCGCTGCAAGTTCCGAATCTTCATGTTTTTGCGTAAGTCGTCATAATCATGAGAGTGGTAGTTCGTAAAATATGGACGTCATGAAAGACTCAGAGTATTAGAGTTCTCACATGTAAAACGCCAACAAAAACTATAATGTGAGTTTCTTCCTTTCTTTTGTTTTTGTGTGTTTTCATGTCATTCTTGGATAGGAACTATACGATAGCCCCACAAACGAGAATTTGACCCAGTTAATCGTATGTTTCCTTTGATCTTTTCTCTTTCAGACGCCACTGGCACAGCTGCATTCCTTGGTTTTGATACGGAGGTGGCTAAGATCACACTCATTCAAGATTTCGAGGCTGCACAGATTGTGGTATAACCTCTAATCCGTCACTAAATATCAGCACCTATAACCCTTTTGCGAATTGATTCGTAATTATGACCGGTTTGCAGGGGATAGGAGTTAAAGCTCAGGTTGACACAGATCTGCCACGATCACTCGCTGATATTGTTGAGAATACCTACACCTTCCAGCTCAGGTTTAAAGACTTCAATTTTACTGCAAACCACCAGACCTGTACCATTACCCGCATATTTTCTGCACCAGAGCTTGCACCTGTGCCGATTTTTGTTGTGAGTGTTTGATCACAATTCCTAATGTAGTTTACTGGTCATGAAGATAACGAGTCATGGTCTTTGTAATATTGGTAACAGGTGGATGCACATGTCCCTGGAGCAGCGCTTGCTGAAGCTGTCGTACCTGTATCAGATGTCACAGTCACTAACACTAGCAAAGTTGCAGAGCAGGCAACTACACATGATGGATCACTTTCTGGAAGTCTAGCAATAGCGAGAGAACAAGTTGATCTCGAAGATAATGCCTCCAAGATAGCACGCTTGGAAGGAGTCCCACTGTTGGAGACCTTGCATCAGTTACTTACCACCCATTAGGAATTGTCTAATGCAAATTAATTAGTAATAGACTGAGAACAATTATAACATGATTATGCTACCAGCCAGTTTACATGTTGTCGTTTACAGCCACATGCATATGAGCGCCTCTTTGATGCTCCTACGAAAAGATGTTACTAATATTGTTTACAGAGAGATTTTCAGAAATCTCAGGATAAGTAAGTCACGTCCAAGTACAACCCTATCCCAATTAAGAAAGTACGTATGAAACAACAAAATATATCATCGTAAGCTTTACTGTATTCATTACAGGAATCAGCTAGGGATACCAGTCCAGTTCTTAATGTTTTCATAGCCAGATATGGTGGTCATCAAGAGGTGGAGAAACAATAAAATACTATTTCCATTATGAATTTTTCAAACAACTTCCTTTAGTAGACAACTTCGATCACAGACTATGAGTTTCCAAAACATATGCTCTATTTCTGCATTACTTCAATAATAATGTCTTCTTGTGTCCAATGTCAACCACACAACAAACTTTAAGCATAACAACCACTTATGAAGTACTACATTATTGTTATGCGTGATTTATATGCTTTGCCTCAGTCACTGAGACAAAAATGTTATTATAAGAGGGAGAATGGGAAGAAGCTCAGTCTCTTAATCTCTCAAACTATGAAAACTTTGAACAGAGTTTTCTCATACTGTCTACCTTTTCTTGATGGAGCTTCTGGCTCACTATCCTTAGGTGATGACTCTTTTGTTTACATGAACTCAACTTCAGTTTCCTACACTCCTTTAGTACAAAACCCTCAGATAAGTTCCTATTACATTCTGAATCTCTCCGTGCCGGACCAAACATTCAAAATTTCAACCAGGGCCCTAGGCCTATATAGATAATATACAAATAATGAAAATTTGTAATGTAAAATTTTGAGAAAAGGTCCATGTGCCCTAAGCGTCTGCTTATGTTGCCTACCCTCTAAGCCGGGCTAGTAGTTGGTGGCGTGGAGCTGGAATCTTCTAGCTTTGGTAGTCCTAACATCCTTTCCAAATTCAACAATGATGGTACGTCGTTGCTTGCAATATGGATACATAACAGCTCAATATTATTTATGAAAATATTTGCGAATAACTCAACAGAACATTCATCCCAAAAAAAATCACGTGTTGGCAAAAACCCAAATCTATGTGATTGTTTTCAAAACTAAAAACCGCACACAAATCTAACTGTACAACACTATCGCCGGTCCTCATATTTTACTTATATTTGCTAGAAATTTATGATTCTCAATTATAAAATCTTATCAAACTTTCTTAACTTTAAAATTTAATTCATCAAATTTAGTTTAAAAACTCATTACTTATTTTTGGCTGATTCTTTGTCTTCTCTTGTCATAATTCTTCGTCTTTTTCCCCTCTATAAGATCATTTCGATTAAACAATGATTACAACAAACTCAAGGAACAAGTCAGCTAGACACAAATCTTTGTGTTTATTGTTATAATAATAAATAGAAGAATAGAAAAACATATGATTAATACAAAAAAAAACAAACAATACAGAAATCTGATGCGGTTCATTGAGTTGGCGACATCCACATATATTTCATTTAATTATTTATTTAGCTAAACGTGAAAAACAATTATATATATTACTCCCTTACTTGGGTGTTATTAATCTGTATAGTAGAAAATTAAACCAACGATCTGCGTAATTTAACGGATAAGACAAAGTTTTCTTAAACAGGATTGGCAACTAACCAGAAATTTGTTGTGTGATAGATCAATATGGCTCCACCGGATTCAATTGAGTTCAATTAAATTTCATGATATGTTGTAAATAATAGACATATTTTTTTAAAAGATCGTATTAAATAAAAAATTTTAAGTAAAAAAAATGTTTTAAATTTTTCAAAAATAACTAAAAGAAAATGTAAATACAAAGTTATGAAACTTTCATATATTTCGAGATCCACCCTACAATATGGGGTCAAAAGCCTAAATAAAAGATTTAATCTAAAATAATACAAAAAAAAAACACTTTTAAACTTCATTCTTAAAGTCTTCATCACTCCAAAATTCCTTTAACTTTAAAACAAATTATACTCTCTCTGTTTCATTATAAGTGTCACTTTATATCTGTGCCCACGGATTAAGGAAACAATTAATTTTACATATTTCATATATAAAAACACATTAACTATACACCTAACCATATTTTAACCAATAGAAAAATAAATTACATAATAAAATTAATAAATTTTATGAAAACCGAAAATGACACTTATTTTGTAACACCAAAAATTCTCTACAACGACACTTAATATGAAACAGAGGGAGTATGTACTTAGTTTCTTATTAGGTCGTGTAATGAGAATCAAAAATAAGTACAATGCTTTGTTTTTATAAAAAATTGCAATTTCATGGATGTTAATGTTTCAATTATTAAATTTTTCAACACAAATAATCATATACTAATATCTAAACAAAGTAATAAGTAGACATAAACAATACATTGACGTGAAGATTTTTGTTTGTAAGTCATGTGATTTATGAATAGCACAAACAACAAAAGGAAAAGACAAATTATGGTGCTGCTTTATTAATTTTTTACGAACTTTATTTTTATTTTAGAAGAAGAAAAATTGATTATTTTATTAACAAAATTTTGGTTTATATACAAACTTGAGTTTAACCAGTTCATTGGATCGCTGGCTTCCATTTTCTAATGGTTTAATAGGCATTTAGTTCAAATTCTGTTGGGATTTGTTATTAACCCAATTTTTTATAACAATTTTTCTATGGCCTCTTCTCCAGCATATATATACTGTATTTCGTAATATGCACACTTTATATACTATTAAACAGGTAAACGACCTATTTCCCTCTCAGAAATATCATATCGTAACATTTCCACACAATGTTTCATCTTAATTCTTCATATATAGAATTTTAAAAACGTATATCTCCAGAATTTGAAAGTTCAAAACATATTTACACATGATTTTTAAGTTCTAAACTCAATCCTACATAAACCGTAATTAAATTCGGTTTAGTGCTTACCAAAAATTTATAACCAATTATAAACGGAATTAAACCGAATCAAATGATTTATTTTTAAGTTGGTAAACCAAATTTACATAAAACCAAAATCTAAACCAAAAAAAAATGTTATAAATCCCTAAATCGTTGTCTTCATCTTCCTGGATTACTCTGTTTTTCAACTAACAGTACCAATATCATCATCACACCAATTTCTCAACTCTGAGAGAGAGAGAGAGAGAGAGAGAGAGAGAGAGAGAGAGAGAGAGAGAGAGAGAGAGAGAGAGAGA
>CAKOAT010648487.1:51747-70384 GCA_932364175.1 Eruca vesicaria subsp. sativa | reverse complement strand
AAACTATTTATTATTCTTTAATTTTATAACCATATTATGGTATTAGGAAAGATATACCTTGTTGGTAAAGGCTTTTAATTAGTTAATTCGTTTATTAATAACTTGCCTTATTTTATTATCAATTACTTGCGCAAGTTGAAATTATGTTTACCTTATTTTGCCATCAGTTACTTGTCTTAAATGGTTTTATACATTTTATAAACCTTGTACTCAAATATGATTTTATACAATTTATCATATTATAAATGTATATCCTATAAATTCTAACATTTGTAAACTATATATTTCTTTTTTGTCATCTTTTTTTTGGTCATCCTTTTTTTTGTCATCTTTTTTTGTCATCATAAACTATATAGTTCTATGTCAATTATAATATAACTTTATACAATTTATCACATAATAAATTATGTATATAATTCAGAGTTAGAATATGATATGTGTAACATTTTTGTATATATTTCTAATACTAATGTTATAATTAAATCGGTTAAATACAAATTTCTCTATTAAATATAAGTGATAAAACATAATTATTATATACTTCTATAGATTTAAAATATATCAAAATCAAAACTATTAATTATTCTTTAATTCTATAACCATATTATGGTATTAGGAAAGATATACCTTGTTGGTAAATGCTTTTAATTAGTTGATTTGTTTATTAATAACTTGTCTTATTTTATTATCAATTACTTGCGCAAGTTGATAAGATGATTACCTTATTTTGCCATCAGTTACTTGTCTTGAATGGTATGTTAATTATTGCAAATTTATGACAGTCAATTTTTAATATATTTCTTTAATTGATTCATGTTTATTAAAAGAAAACAAATATTACAAGAACCATAAGACTTTATATATCTCAAGAAATGTCTTTACACGAATTTTTATAACAAATATTTCAGGAACCATAAGACTTAATGATAAAATATGATTATTAATTCATAATTATTCTTTAAATTTGATATATTCTGAATTTTTTATTATATATAATTCTAAACAAAATAATCTTTTTGGGAAGTATTTTTTTAAATATACATTTAATTGACAAATTTTAAAGTTAAATTTTTGTGAAAATATATATCTATTAAGTAAATTTCTTGTTCTTTTATGATGTCATTTATTAGTAACTATATACATCTGATATTGCATTGATGTGTATGTTCTTTATTTCCTAATTAGTTAATTCGGAAATATGATGATTACCTTATTTTGNAAGACCGTTTGTAGTTGATTACAAAACATTTTTCAGTTTGTTTCAATAGCGATATGCAAATTCAATATTATTTTCGTCTCGATAAAATTTAGAAATCTATTAAATTATTTTATATTGTACAATTGCTAAAAAAATTGACAATTTTTTTAGCAGGTTTCTATGGGATTTTTTTATTCATAAATGTTCTTTTTATTTTATATTACTTATGAATTATATTTAAATTTTCATCACATTTTCTATGGGATTGTGATATCTATGAGATTTTTATCACATTTTTAATATCTCACTGTCTCCAGTATATCTTACTTACATTTGTTTTTTTAATAGTTAACTTTTATTAAAAACATACTAATGATGTTAATTTTTTAAAAAAAAAATTAAGCGACAAAGAGCCTAATTAAGCCGATCCAAAACAAACCGAACTGAATATAAATTGAACTGGACATAAACCACACCGAACCAGACTAAATTAGGTTTATGTCAGTTGAAAAAAAAAATATTAAAACCGAACTAAACAAACCAAACCGAAAATGTAACGATTTGCCCACCTCTACTGCATCCTAGAGATTTGCGCAAATCTTGTCTCAGCATTGAAATTCTCACTTGTTCCACTAAGTCCCACATTTGAACTCAATAGATACTTCTGTCTCAGCATTATACTATATTTTTATACCCGCACAGGGTGCGGGTGGGTCACCTAGTATATTATTAAATATAAATTTAAGAATTTTTTTTTAAGATAGACCTAAAAAGTTGTAATCACAAATATAGACCTTAAAATAAAAATGACCAAGGTAGACTTAAATGTTTGATCAAAAATAAGCAAATATACACTTATATCCTTTGGGTTAACTAATCGTAAACCTTTTTGTTTAAAGTTGAGGAATAGGGTTTTGGGATAGGATTAAAAATTTTTTTTTTAAAAAAATCAAAATTTTCAAAATAAAAAATGTTGTTTTGGTCATTTTAGTTTTAAAATCTATTTTTATGAAAAAACCTAAAAAAATTCTATTTGAGAGAACTGTCATATATTTAAATAAAACTGTTTATTTTCTCTTAATTTTTACATATAATTAATGTAAAATTAATAATCTAATAAAATAATAAATTTAAAAATTAATTAAATTTTATTTTTAAATATAAATTTATTTTTAAATTTTTTATTTCTGCACATGGTGGAGGAAGCCACCTAGTTATATGTATTAGCATTGGTTTCTTCTAATTTTGAATGTGAGGCTGCTTAAAAACAAACTTTTGCGTTTTTTTTTTCTTTTCTTTCAAATTATTTTCGCCAAAACGACGTATAAGTTCTTCAAAAAATGCAATACATAAGCTAGAAATGTATAATTGACTTTTTCATAAAACATTGATTTGCTTGCAATTTTTTTTTTCTCGATCGTAAATGTTTTTCAGCTAATATCATTTAATATCTAACTACTGAGTATTGGAACAATGGTATTGTGTAGGAAATTATTAAAGAATCTGGAGATGCACTCTTTCAACATGCCATTCTACAATTAATCCAAACGAAGAAGAAGTGAGGGAAGTTGTCATGAACAAGGGATCCTTTATAATCAACAAGATCGACACACCTGATCATATTCTTCCATACAAATTGAGAAAGATGAGGAGGCAATTTCACTTCAATTTATGCAAGCCCGTAAAGAGAGGGCAACCGGTATAAGATGCATCACTGAACCGTTGCTAGTTACTCACTTTAAAGAAACCGTTATCAACCAGGTGTTTGACAAGTATGCACAATATATGGCCAAATATCTCAGGGTTTCAAGCCATCGTCCCAATATGACCCTCAACATCGTTTTTTTCTTTGACTAAGAAATAAAGATCCTCTATTCATCTATGTTTGTGTATGTTGTGATCTTTTTACGTTTTTTTGGAATTGTGTGGGAGAATGGGGAAGGGGTGAGCATTTGTTATAAGTCCATTATGAATATAAAGCAACCTGATATCTAAGCTGATGTTTATCTTTTGTTAGTCATGATAAAGGCCTTCGTGCATACAAGCAGGCTTAGTGTGGTGTGTGACCTACCGTGACTTGTACTTACTTAATTAGTCTACCTTGCGGGTCAACGCCCAACAAGGCAAATCATTTGTACACGAGTCTAAGGTTATAATTGTATAGCATCATAAGCTTTGTTCTAATGCAGCCTGATTGTAGATAATCTGCTGCGTATGGTTTTATCCACCTGGTTCACAGTTCTGATCGGAGGTGAAGGCTCAGCCCCATGACGACGACAGACCCCCAAATGCTGTAGATAGTTGCTTGGAATTTGGAAACCATAACGGATAATGAAGAGTTTGACCTAGTTGTAAGTGGAATCTTTGATGAGTATATAACTTAAGTATTGAAAATATATGGAAAGGACCAAAAGGTTAGAGTGTTGGGAGGTGCGAGAAGGTTCACAATGAGGAACTATATCTTTTATTTTGAAATTAAAAAAAAAATTAATTTATTTTTAATATTTTACTACGTATTTTGTACGCACATGCGGACATAATTTTCATACAATTTATTATTAGTCTATATTTTATTAATTCAAACCAATATAAGAAGTTATGATTTATGTTTTAAAATTAATTATAAATGACAACACTCACATAACAAAATATTTTTAAAAATATATTTTTACAAATGTGTTGCATTAATTTATTTTAATTATAATTTTTCTATCTTAATTTTTTATTTCTATAATAAAAAATATATTTTCAAGATAACAATATAATATATAAAAAGTATCTTATTTTCTCAAAATATAATTTTTAATAGAAAGTCGTTTTTTATTTTATAAGAAATTTTATATGAATTTATTAAAAATATGAAAATAATCAAAATTATCTAAATCATGGAGAAATTACAAATCAGATAATTAACTCAAATTTTCTAATAGAAAATATATGTTCAAGATAACAATTTAATACATAAGAATTATCTTATTTTTTAAATCTAGTATTATTAGTATACATTCATTTTATTATTTAATAAATTATATATGAAATTATTAAAATATGATAAATAAGCAAACTATAAAACTATGGAGAAGTTGAGAAATCAGCATGCTTACTTTATATTTAACTATTAATATTTTAACTTTATTTTTAATTTCTATGATAAAAACAATATATTTTAAAGATAAAAATATAATACAGAAGAATTATCTTATTTTCTAAAAGTATAATATTATTAATATAAATTGGTTTTTATTAAATAATAAATTGTATATGAAATTATTTAAATAAGAGAAATAAACAAATTTACCTAAAATCAGGAGAAGTTGACAACTAAGTAATAGTATAGATTAATTTTATTATATTTTAATTAGTTATTTATTTTTTAAATCATAAATCCAATCCTCAAAAATCCAACCTCTCAAATCTAAACTATAAACAATAAGATTAATTAATCTAGGGGTATAAATATTTATTTACCTTTTTAATGAAGCATCTTGGTCATTTTAACATTTGTTAGCTATATTTATAATTAAAATGTTTTATTCATTCTATAGAATTTGTCTTTTAATTATTATTTAAAAGACTGTTTTTTTTCCTACGGATTTGAGTTTTCTTATTTTAACAAAGAAATATATATATATATATAAATCCATTATGAAATCAAACTCATTAGTAAATCCGTATGATTATAACACTTGATTTAAATTAGAATTTATAAATCATGAAACAAATAACATATGATTTAATTTAAAATCATAGAACCAATAACACTAGATTTAATTTAGATTTTTAAATCCATTAAAATACACCAATGAATAACCTCCAATTAGAGTTGCATAAACAATATTAACCGGTGATATTCTAATAATTCATTTTCGATTAGTGTTTTAAACGTAATAATATTAAAAAATTCAAAAGTTTGATTCCACTAATTTAGTTATGATCAAACCTCATAATAGTTTTAACTTTCATCTAATATTTTTTGAATTTTTATTTAGTTTAAAATTATTTATAACACAAACAATTGTTTCTCTATTAGATAATTGGTTAATACCATTTAAAATATTCTTATATCTTTTCTGATTATAGGATGCAAAATATCTTTACGGTAAAATACTGTTTTCTTTTCAATTTAGTCTCACACTTTGAATTATATATTTGGCTTTAAGTTAATAATAATATAAATATTGTCAAAATGATTTTAGATAATAGTTTAATGTAATTCAAAATATTTTTATATCAATCATTTTCTAAATTTTTGATCACAAATATATTTATAGTAAAGATAAACAAAAAACACCTAAAATTTTCTGTGAATCATTTTTAAGTTATGGTTTTATATAAAAATCAATATAATTATATATATATTAGAGAATAAAGTAAAATTACGTTTTATATTAAATATATATATATATATATATATATATATATATATATATATATATATATATATATATATATATATATATATATATATATACATATATGTTGTATGGATATTTCTTTTTTTTTATCACACCACAAAGAGAGTTAAGACAAAGAGATTCATTATCCCCTTATATATTTATTTTGTGTACGGAGGCGTTAATGATAAACATTAAAAAGGCAGAGCGAGAAAAAAAACTGATAGGAATGAAAGTAGTCAGAGCTTGTCCATCAATATCTCATTTGCTTTTTATGAATGATAGCCTTTTCTTTTGTAGGGCACAATGAGAGGAGTATCAAACTATTCTCAATGTACTTAAAGAATATGAAGTGGTCTCGGGTCAATTGATTAGTTCCAAAAGTCTTCAATTCAATTTGGCGTCTCATAGAGAAACCACATACTTTGTTTTCTCATGTTTTCAAGGGACGTTATTTCATAAATACATCACCCCTGGAACCGATACGTTCATACTCTCTATCTTACGGCTGTAGGAGTATGATTTCTGCTAGATCTCTAATTAGCAAATGACTAATCAAACGGGTGGGGTCAGGATCATCTATATCTGTATGAAATGATCCATGATTCCCAACCACTCGTCCAAGACCAGTAAATAAAAATCAACATAACCTTTATGTGGACCTTATAGTAGATTCTCTCATCAACACATATTCGAGAAGTTAGAATATGCAAGTAATTCAGGCTTTGGTGGATCCTCAGGACGGAAAGATTATACAAAGTATACCATTTAGCAAGACTCAGATAGAGGATAAGGATGGATGCATTTCACGCACAATGGAAAATACACGGTGAGGTCTGGATACCAAGTCGAAAGGGTATACCTAGATAAAGAAAAGCCACCAGTTATGCTGGGACCTACATTTGATTTATTGAAAGCATTTTGTTGGAAAGTTCGGTGTCCCCCGAAGATACAGCATTATTTATGGCAGATGATATCGGGTTGTATTGTTGTCAAGGAGAACCTGAAATCGAGAGGTATGCAAGGAGACACTTGTTGTGTCAGGTTCGGAGCAGAGGAAGAATCGATTAACCATGTATTTTTTGAATGTACTCCAGCACGTTAGGTTTGGGCGCTATCAAAGATACCATCTAATCCATATTTTTTTTCTACTAGCTCCCTCTTCACAAATATGGATCACCTATTTTGACGGGTACGCCCAAAAATGGATGACCATCACTTTGCTTGGATATTATGGTACTTTAGGAAATGCATGAATAGTAAAACGTTTAGCAATTTCGATATTGATCCCAGAGACACACTTAAACTAGCAAAAACATAATCAACTTTGTGGGCCGAGGCTTAGATAGAGCTTTCACAAAGGGAACCACAACAGATAGAGGATGTGAACTTACCATCCATCCCAGGTCGCTAGTGTTTTACAGATGGTTCATGGAAAGTTAAAGAGGAATTTTCAGAGCAAGGATGGTATAGTACATTAGAAGATTTTGATGGGCTAATGGGAGCACAAAATGTAAGGACTAGCCTCTCGGCTCTACATTCTGAGGAAGAAGCCTTAATTTGGGCAATGAAATGCATGAAGAATTTGCGTCAATATCAGGTTACTTTTGCAACCGATTGTTCTCAGTTGGTGAAGATGATTTCAGAACCAGAAGAACGACCCGCGTTTGCAACTTACTTGGAGGATATCAAAACGCTAAAAGAAAACTTTCTTAGCTCGGAGATTATCTACGTACCAAGAACACATAATTCACAGACGGATAGTCTTGCACGTAGTGCTCGAAAACAATCATCTTTTATCGTTCACATGAATGAATAGCTACCAGAATGGTTTACAGAGTAAACATGAGTCTGTTTTAAGTGATGACAAAATATATATATATATATATATATCATATTTTTTGTACATTTCTTTTTCATTCCTTTTTCTTATTGATGTGAATTGAGAAAAAATCTGATTAAAAACTTATTAAGTAAAAAGGAAATAAAACAATATTAGTAATGATAATTATATAAAAATCCAAATACTTAATAATAGTTTTATAATTAATCATTGTAAAAGTTAATGTGAGAACCTAACCTATTGAAAGGGACTTTGAAAGTAATATTATAGAGATATAATATAGTTTTCTCCTCGTTTCTTTTATGCATGTTAAGTAAAATAAATTAAAAAAAAAAAAGACTATCGAGTCATGAACAAGCACTCGGCCCCAAGAAAGTATACTTATTTTATCCTCTGAAGTTATTTTATTTACATAAAAACTACAAAATGGAAGCAGACATGATCTTCGCTGATCACATCGGAGCATCTTCTATTAGTTTATTTTAGTCACGAAATATTTATTTTAGAATATCATTATTGGTGGGCTTTTAAATGATTCTTTAAATACAAATTATATTAATATTTTGCACGTGTTATATCAATTTTTAATGAGTATTATTAAAAACTTGATAAACTCACATCAAAATTATTAAATAAGTTATTTTGATAATAATACTTTTAAAATTTAGAAAAAAGTTACAAATAAAATATTAATAAATTTTTGGATTTATTAAAAAAATTAATATAATTTTGTTTTGAAAGATTCACTTAAAATTGTGAACAATAATGCCCTTAGTTTGTCAAATTTCCACTTCTAACAAATTCTTAGATTTTGAGTAAAACAAAACACTGAACAGAGGTACCCAAAACAAAGAGCTCCTCTGACATCACATGTCATTTATAAGGGCATTACTCGGTGCCTCACATGTTATGTTAGAACCAAAACAAAATGTCATTACCTTTTTCCAATAACGTCCTCAAATCTGATACAGGTATTAACAAATAAAGCAGATACTAATGATCCAGATCGAGAAAAAATGAATAATACATATTATATGATGTATTTTTTAATTCAAAAACTGTACCTATTTTTTTTTTGTTGTTGTTTTTTTGCATTTCTGTATTCTGAATATTTTTAGGGAAGTATCTTTTGCAACCGATCCTTTTCTCTTCAAAATAAAACATTTTCAAAAGGCGAAAAACATATATATATATATAGGTCATCCCAGCAAGTCCAAGGCCATGTCTTCAAAGCCATTAATAAATCAAACAGTTTGAGCATCTACTATGTCTTCCTCAAGGTAATTAAACCATACATCTTCTACAAATCTGTGAATTGATGTTTTTAGTAAAATGAGTAGGTGTATTAACCATACATCTTCTACAAATCAACCCATTTGATTGAGAAAAAGTTCGTTTATATATATTTTAAACAGGCACACAATAATGGACGCTCTTAGAATGAAAGAGGGAAATGGAGAACATAGTTACGATACTAATTCTCATTTTCAGGTAATTAAATTATGACCAGTTATGATGAATACAAGAACAAGATCACTGTGTGATATATGTTCTATTTATGATATGTTGCGGTAGAGACGGATTTTCTCCGAGATAGAACACGTGGTGATAGAAAGCATCGAAGAAATGTTAATGAATTTGGATTATCCCGGATACATTAAAGTGGCTGACTTGGGTTGTTCTTCTGGTCGAAACACGTTGTTGGCCATGTCCGAGATTGTCAACACGATCATACAATCATACCAGCAAAAAGGTCGAATCAACCCACCAGAGATTGAGTGTTGTCTGAACGATCTACCACATAACGACTTCAACACTACCTTCAAGTTAGTTCCTTCTTTCCTAGAGAAGCTGAAGATGGAGGTCAAAGGAAGGTGTTTCGTGTCAGGAGTCCCAAACTCTTTCTACTCAAGGTTGTTTCCAAGCATGTCTCTTCATTTTGTTCATTCATCTTTTAGTCTCCATTGGCTTTCTAAGGTCCCTGATGGGCTTGAGAACAACAATACAAGCATCCATATCAATGATACATCCCCTCCAGATGTCTACAAGAGTTATCTAAATCAGTTCAAGAATGATTTTTCGTTGTTCCTAAGAATGCGTTCAGAGGAGATAGTACCTGATGGGCATATGATTCTCACGTTCGTGGGCAGAAAGGTTTCTGATCCTTTATCTATCGATTGTTTCCACGCTTGGTCGTTGTTATCTGATTGCATCCTCGAACTAGTGTCCGAGGTAACTTGCTTTCGTTCTTTTTACTTTTAACTAATGACATAATTAAACTTTATAAACTAGTGTTTAACTTGTTTAAAATTATTGGTTACTTTCCCAGCAAAAATTAGTTGGCAATATATATGAATGCCTATATCTTTTAGATACTATACTATTGGTACATTGCCCCTTCGTTCATATGATTCCTTAGACATCCTGTTAAAATAATGGTTTTGACTTGTATATCATGGATCAAATCTTCATTAGGTCTGGCGTTCGAGTTTCCAGATCGGATTCGGGCCAGTTTCTTTCGGGTTCAGATCTTTCGTGTCTTAGAGTTTTAGATCCAATAGGTACTAATAAACTTTTGGTTTGGATTCGTACTCGGATCAGTTCTTCTCAGGTTTAGGTTGGTTCGGGTCTATAATTTGAATACCTGTAAAATATCTGTAATATTCGGATATGTTTCGGGTCCGGATCGAGTTTGGAATTTAGGATATGAAAAAGAGACGAAATACCCAACCATCATTTTAAAAAAAAAATATGTCATACGTATCTATATTCTTACAAAATAGCTTAAAATAACTACTAACAACTAAAATAAAACATTTTGAAACTTGAACTTTTACATTTAAAATTTTATATTACTTTCAAACGTTCTAAGAATAATAACAAACATTGTTAATAAAATAATATTTTAACTAAATCATAAAATAAAATATAGAAAATTGGAAAAAAATATGGTTTTTCATATTCATGTTATTAAGTTGGGTATGAATCGGTTCTTATAGAGTCAGGTCTATCTAGATCGATTATTTTCGGATCAAGGTCTATTCAGGTTGTTTTTTTTTATTCTGATTCTTTCAGGTAAAAGAATTTTGGACCAATAAGTACTTGTAAATTTTCGGTTCGATTACCGATCAGGTATTTTCGAATTGGTTCTGGTTCAAATTTTCGGATCCGGAGTACAATGCCCAGACCTATCTCCATCCACGATATCTGTTAATTTTAGAAATGTCTTAAATATCTAAACACCAATAAAAAGACCAGCATTTGATGGTATGGTATGACTTTTAAAATTAGAAAATTTACTTTTTCTTGAATAAAGATGTTTCTCTAAAGGAAAAGAAAAATGAATTTTGAGACTACTATAAATTGAAGTGTAAGCGATTATAAATTTATTTATTTACATAATCAATATACAAACTTTTAGCTATTTACCTCAATTCGTTTTACTCTTTAAATTTTTTTTGTTTTTCCAAAAGTTAGTTCACGTTCGTTCATAAAAATAACTTTAACTGTAGTTCATGTCATTTTATATAATAGTGTTGGTCTCCTTTTAGTTTTGAATGTGAGATTGCTAAAGGATTTTTTTTTTGTTTTTGCGTTTTGTCCTTTCTTTCAGTTTATATCCGCCCAAACGACACATAATTTTCTTTTATTCTTTAAATTTTTAATACATAAACTAGATATATATCAATAACGTTTTCATAAAACACCAATTTGAGGATCATAATTTTTTTCAGCTAATACCATTTAGTATCTAAGTACTAAGATTCTGGAGCAATGTTGTGTAGGGGATTATTAAAGAATCTGAGATGTACTCTTTCAACATGCCATTCTATAATCCAAACGAAGAAGAGGTGAGGGAAGTTATCATAAACGAGGGATCCTTTAAAATCAACAAGATAGAGACACGTGACCATATCGTTCCATACAAAACTGAGAAAGACGAGGAGGAAATTTCACTTCAATTTACGGAAACCGGTAAAGAGAAGGCAACCCGTGTAAGATGCATCACTGAACCGTTGCTAGTTTCTCACTTTGGAGAAGCCGTTATTGACCAGGTGTTTGACAAGTATGCAAAGTATATGGCCAAATATCTCAGTATTTCAAACCCTCGTCCCAATATGACCCTCATCATTGTTTTTTCTTTGACTAGGAAATAATGATCCTCTATTTCTCTATGTTTGTGTATGTTTTTTTTTTGTGTGTGTGTGTGTATGTTGTGATCTTAATTTACATATTTTGGGATTGTAGGAGAATGGGGAAGGGTGAGCATTTGATTTGAGTCCATTATGAATGAATAACCTGAAATCTAAGTTGCTTTTTTTTATCCTTTGTTTGTCTGATAAGCGCCTCCTTCAATACGAGTAGGCGTAGTGTGGTGTGTGACCTATCGTGACTTGCACTTGCTTCTTTTTGTCTTGGGCTTAGTGACTTGCACGTACTTAATTAGTCTACCTTGCGGGTTAACGGTCAAAAAGGTTAATAATTTGTACATGTGTAATAAGACCATCTCCAATGAAACATTATTTTCTCCTCTATATTTTACACAAAAATAGAATAACTCTATATATGAATTTGCTCCAATGGTTCACTATATAATAGTGTTACTCTATTTTTTTTTTTATAACACTTGTAACAGATGAAAGTTTAAAGAAATACATAACAAAAGAGAAAAACAACAGAGATACAATGGGATGTCATTAGACACCAAAAAGAAATTGAAAGAATCTCACCAAAACCCCTTACTGCTGAGCCTCCAGAGCGAGCAAATGGTGGAGCCACACCGGAGCATGACGGGCGATATATGAATGATGACGCAGATCACGAGTGACACTTAAGGCAATAGCCGCGGCAGCTTCATTGCGTTCAAGAAAAGCGTGCTCTAGACTCCATGAATTTATCCTTGCCAGAAGGAAAGAGATATTGTGGCGGAGAATGTTGAAGTCAGAGTGATCGTCAGGCTGTATGAGAACGGTACGAAGGCTCTCTGAGGAAGTTTCAAAAATAATATTGGAGAATTGTAAATTTTGCAAGCACTCAACCGTCCAAAAGAGAGCCCACAAGTCAGCCTCTGTTTTTGAGCGCATATAGGAATATGCTCGGCGACTATGCATAACTGTACAACCATTTTCATCACGTAAAATCCATGAAGCACCACTAAGGTGACTTGAATTTAGCCATGAGGATCCAACATTACATTTGAGGAAGCCAGCAATCGGTTTTTTCCATGTATTCATACACGTGTTCACTGTATCCAAACCATCTCTCGATCCTGTGAAGGTATCAAACCATGTTGATTCTTCTTCATAGGCCTTCTTAGCAATAAACGAAGACTCGAGAACCTTGGGAATTATAGAGGAATACTTTTTTTTTACTCCAAATATAGAGTAAAAATCCAATATCCCTCTATAATTCACACTATAATAGAGTAACTCTATTATATAGTGAACTATTGGAGCAAATTCAACATTATAATAGAGTTACTCTATTTTATTGTGAAATATAGAGAAAAAATAGTGTTCTATTGGAGATGTCTAAGTACGGAAAGTAGGCTGTAAAAGACCAAAAGGTGGATGCACTAAAAGAAATATGAGTATTGGTAATAATTTACAGTAGCACGAATTCTCGAACGGCTACTAAAACAACTAAAATCTGATTCCAATTTTTTTAGTAGCGGTAAACTAGTGATAGTAAAATTTTCATTAAGGAGAAACATGAAAATCACACCAATATCTGTAAAAAAATTTGGAGGCAAAATACTTGGCCATTTTTTTCCTTTTCCACCATTCTCAGAATCGAGTATATGCAAAATCGAACACAGGTTCAACTTGTTTCTAAGTGAAAATCAAACCCAGTTTTTTTTTCTAATAAGTCTTTTCAATTTTTCCTTCGGACATGTTCTCCGGATTCGCAATCTGCTCTTCTACGCCGATCGATTCGTCTCCATCCCTACCTTCGCAAGTCCAAAATCCAAGAAAAGGTTCTTCCTTTCCCATTTTCTCGTCGAGTCCCGGCGACCAAGCCGTTGTTTGGTTTCTGACAACCCAATTGCTTGCAGCTTTCGGAACTAAGCAAGAACTGAAGTTAATCCTTCATCTTTCTGAGTCGTATCTTTCTCCCACACTTTCGAGTTGTCATCATCCTCCATTTTCCTCTGCAAAATCAAGTCTAGGGTTTGCTTAATCAAGGGTTAAGATGACGATGAGAAGCAAGGTCTGTTTATCCCTTTTTCTTCTTATTGTTGAAATTTGCAGGATTTAGGTCTAGTAGTAATCTGGAGTGTTCCTTCTTACAGTGGAACAGTCCGGATCTGTTTGATATGTATTCTGCTGTGCAAAGGCTCTCTCTTTTCTTGCTCACATTCACCTCAGTCCTTTGTAATCCAGCAACTGCCTTTACCAACTGAAGCAGGTTTGTGTCACCCTTATCATTTAATTGTTTGTTGATTCGTGATTAGCATTATAATGGTTCAAGACTACTTGAACAAAGTTTTAACCTTTTTGTAAGTTGATTTGGTTTCCTTTATGTGTGTTTACACTTTATAGTTTGTCCATTGGAATTGACTTCATCAAACATCACTCTCGTGGCATCCGTCTACTCCAACAACACCAAGAGAGCCAAGTGCTGTCGCTACATGAAGTCTTTTGTCGCTGTATCCGTCTCCCTCTCCGCTAACTACACAGAAGATCTCGGACTTAAACCAGGCTTAACTGACATTTGCATTACCTCCATCTCTAGAACCATGGAGCTCTATGGAATCCAAACGAACGCTTCTGTTGACTAGGGACCAAGATTCTCTTTAGCTACGACTGCGAAGGTCTCACCACCATAACACAAATGCTCCAGTTCCCAAAGTTTGGAGAAACTGCAAACTACCGCTTCAATGCAAGAGCTGCTTGAACTCGGGTATCACCTACCTTTGTATTTTAGTGGATAGAGGGAATAACATCGAGATGCAACCTATGCTGCTTTATCTAGACGTGTTGACAGCTCTTAAGCTCTTAAACTCGCTAGCTGCTTCTTTAGTGTAGCATAGCTTAGCACCACTCCGTACACAGTGTACAATCTTGTCATTGTTTCCTTTTCTGAGTTCTTTGATATCTGGTCAGAGTTTCCGTTGAGTCCAGAAGCTTCTCCAGTTCCAGTGTTAGCTGATAGTCCAAGTGGTGATGATCTTGTTTTGTCTCCAAGGAAAATTCTCCATACGTATCAATATGTTGTATAATGCAGGGCTTGCAACGTCTCTGTACAAAACATAAGATTAAACTCTCAAATGTATGTATCACCAAGATTCATCTGTTTCTCTATGTTTGTGTTGTGATGAGTTTCTATTTTGATGGTTATCTTAATTATTACAGATAGATCATTTGTTCTCTTCTTTTGATTTTATCACTTGGTTTCTAGTTGTTCAGAGCTTCATTGTTCACTTTTCATATTGTTTGACGAGTAGTCAAAGTCACAATGAGAGGGAAGTTTTAGTCTTGCTTGCTGAATGTGCGTCTGTTCCCTAGGTCGATGGTGTGTTACACTCAATTGTTTCTGTGGATGCTCCCAATTCTCTGTAATACTTGATATTGTGGACTAGATTCTTAGCTTTCTTTTTGTGGTGTTTGTTTTTGCAGATCTGGAGATGGAGTGATAGATTATATCATACAACATCAACTTTACACCAAGCTCAAATGACAAATGCTGAGAATTATTATTGCTTCAACAGATCAATACACAAGCTTTTCAAAAATATCTTATAAATAACAGATGTAGTCATATCAAATATATATATTGTTGAAATGAATATGTTTGGCTTATTATTTATCAAATATTTGTATCACATCCAAAGGTACACAATAAAGTTTTTAAATAATGAGAAAGAAAATCAAAAACTAAAAAATGTGTGAAAATAAACAAAAAATTTGTGGTTTGTTTCGGTTAATACCGAAAATGTGTGGAATGAAATAAAAAAATGTGATTTTGTTTCGGTTAAAACTGGAAAATGTGTGAAAGTAAACCCAAAACTAATCCCTAAACTAAACCCTAAATCTCAAACACTAAATTTGATTTTAGTTTTTATTTTTGAATATAAATTTTAATATTTTCTTATTTTAATTCACATCTTATGTTTTATTCAAATTTGAATGTTAAAAAAAATTACAATCATAGAATTTGTCATCCTAAACATGTTTTTAAACCCTAAACATAAAATTTAAAACTTCATTTTTTTCATAGTATAACTTCAATCTTAAACTTAAATTCAAAATTTAATAAATTTAAAAATTTAATCTAATTAAAATCTAAATCTCAAAACATTAAATCTACACCCTAAATCTAATATCCTATACCTCAAACTTAAACCCTACAAACAAAGTCATAAATCTAATGTAATATTTTTAACATAAATTCTTAAATTTAAAAGATCCTAGTTCTATACTCACAAAAGTTAATTTTCAAATTTTAAATCTTAACCTTTTATTTTATATATCTAAACTCTAAACTGTACATATATATACTTCAAATCATATATCATTATAATCTTATATCTCGAAATATTAAACAAGATTACATATTTCAAAATTTCTATAACAGACATTAACAAATAAATAAAAAACAAATTTAAATAACGAAACCAAAATATAAAATCATAATTTTGTATTATATAAATATCATAGAAATTACCATATAATTTTACTAAAGATAAAGAAGACAAAAAAATAAAGAAAATTACTATGGACCACTAATATTAAACTATCCGGATCACATTCTTTACCATTGGATTAAATTTAAGAGATTATTTGCTCACATATCCTTTTTGGACCATTAATTAGAGAAATACACATGATGTAATGGAATTAACTTTAATGACCAAAAAGCCCTTTGTCTCTCTCTCTTTCATTCGATTCACTTCTTCCCCATTCTCAAACTCTCCTATCATTTTTTTCTTTGTCATTCTCTTTTCTAAATATTTTTTCTATTATTCAAAATATATATATATATATATATATATTTATTTATTTATTTCCTATGTGGTTTTGAAGAATAACTTTGATTTTTTATATTTACTCACTGTGATATGGACATTAAAAATTATACATTATATATTTGTTAACAGAGACATTAACTGGTAACAATTTTTGTAGACGTTACCAGATGTGTTAGCTGTCAACAAATACATGTATCAGATGTGTTAACAGAGACATTAACTGTTAACAAATTTATTAACAGCTAACACCTCTTGTACATGTATTTGTTAACAGCTAACACATCTATTAACATTTACATTATTTGTTACAGATAACACATTTGTTAACAATCGGTGATTTTAAAGATATTGCAATGATGATTTTCTCAATATGTGGTGTAATAAAACAAATCAATACTTTGTTTCTTATGTTAAAATATCTGGAAGAAAAAAATGTGAAAGTAAAGAAAGTATAATAAAAAATAAAGAGAGAAATAGAAGGAGAGAGAGTGTGGCTGCAAAATAGAAGGAGAGAGAGTGTCAGCCAATTGTAAGAAGGGTTCCAGTGTCCAACTAAGACCAAATTGTACAAAACTTTAGAGTTATGTCAACTCATGTGTAATCCCCTAATATTGACCTCAATTTTGGGTATTTGCCTAATTCTCTCTAAATTTAATCCAACAGACCAAATCTAACCTCTCTCTCTCTCTCTCTCTCTCTCTCTCTCTCTCTCTCTCTCCCTCTCTCTCTTTGCATTTTTCTTTTACTTTTATCTTCTTTCACCCCAAAACTCATCTTCTCTCTTTTGATTATCTCTCAATCTCTTTGTCTTTCCATAGAAACATGTAAAACGAAGCTCCACCAAGATGAATCCTACCAATATCTATCTCCCTCTTCATATCTTCTTCCGCTCCACCGTTTCCTGATGAACACGCCGTGTTTACCTCTGTCGGACTTGTACCTTTGGAGACGCAAGAAGGAGAAGGAGGATGGAGTAGGAAGATGACGGCGGCGTGATTGTCATGAGCAGAGGTTCATGGTGGATTGTTCGTGTAACATTTCCCACCACCACGGGTAACTCTCTATCTCTCTCTCTTTCTCTCTCTATGAATCTGATATTTTTGTTCTTGGTAAAGGTGGTGGTCGTGACAGAGCTTGTGGTCCTAACCATTGACGGCGTTCGTGAGCAATTGAGGCGTTTGTGAACAAATGTGGTGGTCATGAGCAGAGGCGGCAGCGGCGGTCGCCAGCAGAGGAGGCGGAGAAGACGACGCACCGAGGTTTAGGAGCTTGATGGAGGCGACTTAGGTTTAATTATTGATTAATTAGGTTTTCTGGTTTTGGTTAATTAGGTTTGGTTTAATGTGTTTGTTGGTTTAATGTTTCGATGGTTTAATGTGTAAACCGATAATAAATTGTAAACCAGTATTAATTAATAAATAAATTTAAATTTTTATTTATAATTTATTTTTATTTGATTTTATAATGTTGATTAATAGCTAATTATAAAATTAAGGTACCGTATAATTCATATCCCATATCATATATATCATCAAAATAGCACTATATATATGTTATTATATATAAGGAAAAAGCTACTAAACATAATTCTATGGCGACGACAAAATGCTCCTATAAAATATATTATAGCAAAAGAAAATAGCTATAATATTTAGTTTATTGGCAATAAAAAAGTGACATTAAAAAAATTATAGCAGCAGAGATAAAAATGCTACAATAACTTCATTTACCATAGCGTATAAAAAACGATATTATAGGGGGGGGAGGCTCTACCATAACTGCGGCTAACATAGCGTTTATGGAAACTGATGCGCCCTGGTTCGAGCACTGACCTGCTTGGATCATAGAAACTGTCCAAGGAGACGATCTTGTCAACCAACTCGATCCAACCAAGGTTTCCCCATCAGATGACGCAACCATGGACGAGCTGAATGAGCTGAGTGAGCTAAGTGACACTAGCTTGAAGCTAGATAAGCTAAGTGACACTGAAGATGGAGCTTGTTTAGTTGATGGGCGAAATGAGACTTTTTCAGCCCACAGAAAAATTCATAACAAATTCAATTTGGGTCCGATTTACACCAAATTCGACCAGGACTTTGCTGATGGTCTTCCGCCCATTTGAATCAAGAAATATCAACAAAAAGAGTCAAAGTCGTGGTCAGACCAAAGGACATTCAACAACAAACTTATTTCTAATCAAAAGTCTTAGTCTTTGTTTGTGTTTTCTAAGT
>CAKOAT010648487.1:30789-51647 GCA_932364175.1 Eruca vesicaria subsp. sativa | reverse complement strand
GAGAGAGAGAGAGAGAGAGAGAGAGAGAGAGAGAGAGAGAGAGAGAGAGAGAGAGAGAGAGAGAGAGAGAGAGAGAGAGAGATAGTTCTTTAGCTAGTTCATTGGTGTGAACCGGTTTGTTGATTTGGTGGTCAGCCATTTCATCTTTGTGTGTTGTTTGGTGGTTAGCCAACACATTCATCCTTTCTTTGGTGGTTAGCCTTAGATCTTAGGTATATCAAGAGTCATTCCGCATCTCTTGACGATCCTTTCAATCCATCTCAGTTCCAGAAGTGCCATTTGCCTTCTCGGTTCATATCCAACACCCAACTAAAGCGATCCTTCGATTTAGAGCGTATCAAGTGGTATCAGAGCCACTTTGGCTGTTTTTTTTTTCATTTCATCTTTTGATCTTCTCATCTCTCCACAAATTTCTTTTATCATTTCTTGTTAGATCTGGGCTGTTCCTTTACTCCCTTATGATTGCCTATTAAAAAAAACCATAAAAAAAAAAAAGAAAGAGTAAAAGTTTTGGCTTGAATCACTTATGAAGAGGAATCTAGAGAGAGTGGTGGAAGAGAAATCATGTTGGCTGAAGAGAAACCCAGCCTTAGAACAGTTAAGGCGGATCCGTACAAAAATCTCTTCATATTTCTTTCTTTTTTCTTTTTCCACAAAAGTTTGTTTTGGGTTTTGATTGCTTAATTTTGACTGCCTCTCATCCTTTGAACCATTCGAAAGAACTCTGAGTGACCACCTTAAAATCGTGAGCTAAACACTTTCAGAGTGTGAGGATTTTTATTTTGCAACTCTTTTGTTAAGTTTTTCAGGATGTTTGGATTTCTCAAGAAATCAAAACCACAACAAGACGTTTACTTTCCTTTTAAAACATGTTAGAAAAAGAGCAAATGATGTTTGGAAATAAGAAACAGTTTTCTTCTAATGGGTTTGTTTTTGTGCAGAAACAAAGAAACCAAAGGAAGAGACAAAACAGGTTCGATGATGATGAGAAGTGGGTCAGAAGTTGTGATCGTCCTTTCCCCAAAGCCAAGAGAAGGAACCGTGATGTGTTGGAATGAGATTCAGATTTATGCCAGTTTGGAGAAGATGTTGCATAAGGCAATTTTTGCTATTCAACAACTCAAAAAAAGGGAAACACCAACACTTCTTCTGCACCGAAGCAACAAAGTAAGTTTTCTTGTCTTTCAAATTCTGATTTGAAAACTAATGTGTTTTCTTTTGATAAAAGAAAAGGTGTGAAACCCACAAGCAAAGCTCATTCTACCAGGTGCTTCAAATGCCATATGATCGGTCATTATGCTAACAAGTGCCAAAACCAGAAATCGTTGGTGACTTTGGAAAATGACGAAGTGGAAACTGAGCCAGAAAAGGAAGAATTTTTAGACTCATTGCCAATTTTCGATGACTATGCACTTAAGCCAATAGCAGGTTTGAAATCTTGTGAACATAAGAACTTATTTTCTTCTCAATTTGAATCACTTTCTGATGAATCGTGCTTGCAACTAAACGTTTTACAACCAGAGAGTCCAAGTAATTTTGAATTGATTTTTCAGTTTGAAAAAGATTCTAAAAACGTTTTGAACAAAGATGAATTTTCTGGTCCCTTCAACGTTCTTGACATTGGCGCCTATGACTTTGGTCTTGGAAGCTTTGTGACAATGCATGAAGGGCCAGATGAAGAACAAAACCATGGTCATCAAGCAAACCAAGAAAGATCTTCTTCCATTCATAAATCAGACCAAACTCAAGGTGAGCAATGTTCTGATAATGTTTCCTTTGCTTATAACCCTTTTCCCTTTAATGTTACAGATTTGAGGACAAATCTTTTTGAAGAGAGATGGAATGATGCGCTCTGGTTTCAGCTCCGACCTGCTTGGATCATAGAACTTGTCCAAGGACACGATCTTGTCAACCAACTCGATCCAACCGAGGTTTCCCCATCAGATGACGCAACCATGGACAAGCTGAATGATCTGAGTGAGCTAAGTAACACTAGCTTGGAGCTGGATAAGCTAAGGGACAATAAAGATGGAGCTGGTTTAGTTGATGGGCGAAATAGGCATTTTTCAGCCCACGGAAAAATTCATAACAAATTCAGTTTGGGTCTGATTTACACCAAATTCGACCAGGCCTTTGCTGATGGTCCTCTGCCCATTTGAATCAAGAAATATCCACAAAGGAGTCAAATTCATGGTCAGACCAAAGGACATTCAACAACATACTTATTTCTAGTCAAAAGTCTTAGTCTTTGTTTGTGTTTTCTAAGTTTCTAGTTTTCTAGAAAAACTCTTCATTTCTTTTGACCACAAGTAGTATAAATATGTAATCTCTTCTATGAATAAAATCAGTCTACGTTTTTGAGTTTAATTTTGTTCTTCTCTGAGTGAGAGAGAGAGAGAGAGAGAGAGAGAGAGAGAGAGAGAGAGAGTTCTTTAGCTAGTTCATTGGTGTGAAACGGCTTGTTGATTTGGTGGTCAGCCATTTCATCTTTGTGTGTTGTTTTGTGGTTAGCCAACACATTCATCCTTTCTTTGGTGGTTAGCATTAGATCTTGGGTATATCAAGAGCCATTCCACATCTCTTGACAATCCTTTCAATCCATCTCAGTTCCAGAAGTGCCGTTTGCCTTCTCGGTTCATATCCAACACCCAGCTAAAGTGATCTTTCGATTTAGGGCGTATCAGAAACGCTACGAAAGGGATATAATAGCGTTTTCAGTGTGCTACCAAAGCCGATATTTCTTGTAGTGGTGTTGGGAGGTGAAAGAAGGTCCACAATGAGGAACCTTTTATTTGACTTCCCTCTACGTGAAGCATTCCTA
This sequence comes from Eruca vesicaria subsp. sativa, assembly GCA_932364175.1. Lineage (NCBI taxonomy): Eukaryota > Viridiplantae > Streptophyta > Magnoliopsida > Brassicales > Brassicaceae > Eruca > Eruca vesicaria. The sequence goes on along the minus strand of CAKOAT010648487.1, from coordinate 48,826 downwards.
ATCGTTAGTTGTTAAAATAAATAAAAATACTCTCAGCAATTATAGATGTAACATAAGTATTTGTATTGAAGTCTAGATTTTAATTACATCCTGTGTCTAATTCTATGGACTTTGATACGAAAAAAAATATGGATATAATTTCATATATATTATGTATAAGTCTTAAATCAAATAAGTCAACATTATTAATTCAATTTAGTTACAAAAATATCAAGTCGACAAAATCCTTGAAAATCACGTAATATGACTCATGGCGGTTACTGGAAAAACAATGCAACACGGTTTAAAGAGCTGGTCCGCATGGTGTGTGATGTGTTTTCAGTTCCCATGACAACTGTGTCTTCTGAGTCGTCATTCAGTGCTGGAAGTTGCGTTCTTAGCAAGTATAGGAGTTAACTTCTTCCATCAAATGTACAAGCTCTCATTTGTGGAAGAAATTGAATGAGTGGATTTGAAGTGACGAGTAAGTTATCTCTGTTGTGATGCATGCTGAGTGTTGAATATCTCATTTGTGATTGATTTGAACTAGTTGATTGACTTGTCCATATTACCGAGTGTTGAATATCTCATTTGTTTGTGATGATTTTGCTTACATATATCTGCTCATCTTAGGTTATTCAGAAGAAGAAGGTGGAAGAAAGAAGGAAAAAAATTGTTATTAAGTCAGATTAAGTGAATGAAGCATGGAAGTCTAAGTCTAAGACTTTAAGTATCTTTTGGCTTTTGTAAGATATGAAGTTTAAGTTTAAGTTTAAGACTTTAAGTATCTTTTGTGAAACATTGAGTTTAAGTCTAAGTATCTTTTGTAAAACATAAAGTTTAATTAAGTTTAAGATGTTATATTATGACATTTTTAATCTGTACATCTTTTAAATTGAAAATTAGACTTTTTACCATTAAATGGACATCTAGATTCTATGGAAGTCGAACTGGTCATGGTCAAATTTATATATGGTCTATCTGGACATGGTCCTATTTGGACTCTGACCAAAAACACCTAAAAAAAAAATAGATCTATGTTGACACGTTCAAATCCACCTAGTCCGTCCAATTGACATCCGGAAATATGAGTACGTTATCAAACAAAATGAAAATTTTAGCTTTTACTAACAATTTGAATATAAAAATAGATCTTTACAAAATTATCATATTTTAGTTTCAAATTCAGTGTCGCTTAACCATCAGTATTACTTTTTGAAATTTACTGTAATTACTTGATATTGTTTGCTATTTGTATTTCTCCACTGTAACTTGTTATTTTCCTATTAAAATGCAATAATATAAAAGCTTATTCAAACTAGTCCCAAGTTAGATCTTCAAAGCAATTAATTATTCTTAGATTCAAATTTTTGTACTTACATCATGTGGATTTAATTTGATAGTACCTTACAAGTCTTTTTTTTTCTGTTATCATATTTGATCACATGTGTGGAAAAGACACGGTTTTTTTAAGGGTGGACACTTCAGTTATTTTATCGATTTAGTTTGGTTTTGGTTCGGTTTGGTTAATTTGGTTCTTAAATATATCTAACCAAAGTAAATCATAATTAGTTTGGATCTTTTTCGGTTTGGTTCGTAGTCGGTTTGGTTTGTATTAGGTTTGGTGTGTGTTTCGGTTTGTTTTAATCAGGATTCCTTAATTTAGTTTTTTGAAAAGAAATCATGTTTTAAAACATAAAGGCACGATCATGAAATCATCATGCTGGTGACTATGAAAAAATAAACTATGTAAACTAAATCCAATATAAAATTGAAATACAAACTTTAAAAATACAAAAAAAAATTATAAAAACATAATCAAATCAAAATTAATTAACTAAAATAAATAAAAAATAAACTATGTAAATTAAATCGATTATAAAACTGAAACAAAAAGGTTTAAAATCACAAAAACTATCAAATCAAAGTTAACTAAAGTTTTAATTCGGTTTGGTTTGGATTGGTTTCGGTTCAGTTGGTTTGAATTGGGAAAATCTTAAACCGAACTATTTGATGATAAACTTTGGTCTAGTTTGGATCAGTTGGTTTAGTTTGACTCAGTTTGGTTTGGTTTTTTTCCACCCCTAATTTCTTGATATGCCTAATTTTTTTTTAAAGAGCAACATTAACGGTAAATTCTCACCTAAATTCTCATCAGTTAATGAAAATTTTTTTTATTAAAAAATTGAAGAGAAACAAATCATACGTTCTCTGAACCCATCTTTTAATATATTTTAGAAGTTCAACTTATACGCGTTATTCTTCTATAATTCAACTGATTTTTTTATTAAATATATAATTAAAATATTAATATTTTTTTAAAAAAAATTTAATAATTTTTTAATGGTTGGAGATACTCGAAAAACAGCTTGAATGGAGTTTTTCACTTGAGTTCTTAAAAATAATAGAAAAAAAAAATACTAATCATCAACGTATAGTGCTGTGAACAGTGAACTCATGGTTTTTTAAAAAGAATAAAAGTTTTAGTGCAAAATTAAATGACAATAAAATATTGTTATTATCATGTTTGCATGCTGATTATTAGACACCCAACCAATGGTGTTGCTCTAAGTCTACCCTTAAGAATTTGATCAAAAAAATAAAGACTACCCTTAAGAGAAGAATGACCCACACGTTAAGTCAGTCTTTGTTTACTATTTCTTTCTCATTTTCGTCTGAAGCACATTCTTTTCTCACGTCGACAAATCGGAAAAACCACAGGACCAAGTCATGGGACCCTCACTAAAACTTAACTTTTCTTTGTTTTTTTTCATTATTCTATTTGAAATAAACTTGGACGTTTGGAGTAGCCAAAGCATTAATAAAACCTTGTGTCATTGATTCACAGAATACCGACAAAGGAATCGTGTCTCAAAACAATAACAATTGATTGAAAGAAAGAAAGGCTTTAAGAGCTTTGATTATCATTCAACGTGAAAAACCTTACAAGAGAATACTCTGTTTTAAATAGGAAAATAACAATCCACGACCTTAGCTACAAGATCTTATTTTACGGAAACAAATGAAAATCATAACAACTCCTACAAAGAAAGAAATAAGGTGAACGTGTACTGAAGATGCGTTGCATCAGGTCTCCGGTGGTAAGAAGAGATTCGCCTCTGAATCTGGCTGGTCATTTTCTCCATGAAATGGGCTCAAGTGTTTATTGTTGAAAACATTTGCAGTCTTCAAGTGTGCAGGTAAGTCAAGGCGATATGCATTAGGGTTGATACGAGCAAGTACCTTGACTGGACCTATCTTTCTGGATCATAGCTTGTTGTACTCATGAGCTGGTAAACGATCTTTGGTCAGAACCACCCAAACTAAGTCTCCTGGTTAGAAAATAATCTCTCGTCTATGTTTGTCCACGGCTGACTTATACTTAACTGCAGAACTCTCCAAGTTGACAACAACTTTCTTATAGATATCCTGCAGCGAAGACACAAACTCAAGTGCAGAACCGTGCATCCTTGTCTTTTCAGGTAGTGTTGTTAGGTCCAAAGGTCCTCGTGCATGGAACAACACCATAGACGACCTGAAATGGTGAAAACGCCAGACTTTGATTCCCTGCATGGTTATGGGAAAACTCAGCATGTTGTAATTTCGACTCCCATGATTTAATATTATCTCCGACCAAGCTTCTCAACATGTTCCCAAGCGCACGATTTGTAACCTCCATCTGTCCATCCGTTTGAGGGTGATACGCCGTACTCATATCAAGACTTGTACCCAGTAGCTTCCAAAGTGACCTCCAAAAATGGCTAAAGAATCGTGTATCACGATCTGAGACAATAGAACTGGGAAATCCATGTAGGATATAAACATCTCAGAAAGACAAGTGTGCTACCGCTACAACATGTGCTGTTTTCTTACACGCAATGAAGTGCGCCCTCTTCTAGAATCGATCAACAACAACAAAAATTGAATCATTCCCACGCTGTGTTCTTGGAAGGCTCAATATAAAATCAATACTCACATCAGTCCATGACTGTGTTGGTATTGGGAGAGGAAGATATAAACCAGCATTTGATGATCTTCCTTTTGCAAGTTGGCATGCTCGGCACCTCTCCACAAAGCGTCCTACATCTCGTCGCATTGTTGGCCAGTAGTACGACGTAGATACCAACTGCAGTGTCCTATCTCGACCAACATGACCTTCCATGTGCAGTTCCTGAATGATCCGAAGACGCAAAATACTCTCTGGAACACAAATCTGATTCCCTTTGAACAGAAATCCATCCTGCAGCAAGAATTCTGTTAGCAAACCCAACTGAACATCACGGAGAATTGGAGCAAAGTAAGGATCAGTCACGTACAAATATGCAAAAGAAGCAAAGCCTGGTACTGAAGTATGCATCGTCGTGACCAGGCACTGTCTTCTACTCAATGCGTCTGCAACCTTATTTAACTTTCCCACTTGATGTCGTATGCTGAAGGTAAATTTCTGCAGGTAAGCTACCCATGAAGCATGTCTAGCTGAGACTTTAACTTAGGTGTCCAAATGCTTCGGAGCATCGTGATCGGTAAAGAGTACAAATTCTCTCTGAAAAAGGTAGTGCCTCCAGTGCTTGATTGCTTGAATTATGGCATAAAACTCGACATCGTATGTACTGTATCGACTTCTTGCTCTTGCTAGCTTCTCACTGTAAAAAGCCACTGGTTTTATCTGTTGGCTTATTACTGCACCAATACCCAGCTTGGACGCGTTACAATGGACTTCAAAATGGAGGGAGAAGTTGGGTAGTACCAGTATAGGGGCAGTGGTGACCTTGTGTTTGATCAGCGTGAAAGCTTCTGCAGCTTGTGGTGACCAAGAAAATGTACTTTCTTTCATACAATCAGTAATCGGACATATTATTGTAATGAAATGAGGAAAAACCGGCCATAGAAAGAGGCCAAACCATGAAAACTCCTTGCATCTGTCACTGTTCACGATTCTGACCATGAGTGAATAGCTTCCACCTTGCTCATATCCATCGATAAACCCTTGTCAGAAACTAGGGCTGGGCACAAAATCCGTAACCCTAAATCTGAATCGAAAAATCTGATCCGTATCCGATCCGAAATGTTAAAAATAACCCGAATGAGTCTTGTAAGGTGGTACAAAACATATCTGAACCCGAAGTGTTATTAACCGAACCTGAACGGATAACCCGAAAACCCGAAAAATCTGAAAAATATCCGAATAAACTGATCTGAATATCCAAATTAATATACAATCTAAATATATAAAACATAAATATATACTTCAAATATTCAATTTCCTATTTATTTTAATATTATATCTAAAAACAAGTATTTAAAATTTTAAATAAGTACCTTAAATACTCAATTACATATGAATAAGTATATATTTTTCATGTTTTTCTTTTAAATTTTGGATTTTACTTCGGGTATATTCGAACTGATCTGATATAACCCGAATCCGAACGATATATGATTACTTTATGGGTTCTAGGATGTGATACAAAACCGACCCGAAACCGATGTGTTATATCTGAACCTGACCCGTACTTGCAAATTTACTAAAATGGGACCTAGGAGGTGTTATAAAATAGAACCGAAATCCGAAAAACCCGACCCGAACGCCAACGGGATCCAAATGCCCAGACCTATCAGAAACGATGTAACCCAGAAAAAGGACCTTATCCACACCAAACTCACACTTATGACGAGCAACAAACAACATCTCCTTACGCAAAACCAGCAAAACTTGTCGCAGATGGTCAATATGATCCTCCATATATGCGTTAAAGACGAGGATGTCGTCGAAATGTACAACCACAAAGTGTCCTATGTAGGGTAGCAGAGCCTGATTCATGATTCTCATGAACGTACTGGGAGCATTCGAGAGCCCAAATGGCAGCACCATCCATTCAAATAACCCCTCTCGCATTTTAAACGCTGTTTTCCACTCATCTCCAGGGAGTATACGGATCTGATGATATCCACTTTTCAGATCGAGTTTGAAGAATACACAAGCTTTTCCAACCTGATTCAAAAGGTCATCCAGACGAGGTATTGGGAAACGATACCTGATGATTTTGTTGACTGCTCGGCTATCAACACACATTCTCCATGAACCGTCTTTTTTTGGTATGAGAAGTGCAGGCACTGCACATGGACTCAAACTCTCACGAATGTGACCTCGCAACAACAACTCTTCTACTTGCTTTCTCAGCTCCTCGTGTTCTTGGAGACTCATTTGATAATGTGGCCTGTTAGGTATAACAGCTCCAGGCACAAGATCGATCTAATGCTGGATGTCACGCAGTGGTGGAAGTCCTACAGGTAGCTCAGCCGGGAAGACATCACCAAAATTATCTAGCAATTCAACGATCTTTGGTGAAGGTGTGGGTGTTGTCTTCTATGTCTGCTCTCGCTGTGGGATGGAAGGAACCATTAGGAACGCATAACCGGTCTCTTTGAACTCATGTTCAAATTCGGAGCGGGAACATAAGAGAGACGGTGACTAGTTGATGGTGAGTAAAGCCGCTGGTAACTTCTCAGACTACAGACGTGGGGCTGTTGGACACAAAACAATTTTACGGTTCTCAAATATGAAGTTGTATGTGTTCTTACGCCCATCATGAAGAACACTTCGGTCATATTGCCAAGGTCTCCCCAGCAAAACATGGCTGACTTCTATTGGAGCAATGTCGCAGTAGAACTTGTCTTTGTAAAAAGCTCCAATTGACAAAGCTACTACACATCGGTGTGTCAGATGAATCTCATTTCCTGTCTGCAACCAGGTAAGCTTAAAAGGCGTTGGGTGTGTCTCACGAGTTAAGCCCAACTTGGTAACTACCTCCTCTAAAATGACGTTGCAAGAACTCCCTGAATCGATCACAAAACGGCAAACCTTGCCTTTGATAGTGCAAGTTGACTGAAAGATGCGAGTTCTCAGCCATGGTTCCTCGATTGTGATGGGTGAAAGACCAACAAAACACAGCATCAACATAGATCCTTGATCACCGTGGTGGTGGTCTGCAGGAAGATCCATGTTATCTTCCTCTTGAACCTGCTCATAAAGTTCATTGTCGCCCCATTTGACCTCCTCTGCCAACAAGCCGCAACGTGTTTGATTAGGACACATGGTTTGGCGATGTCTTGTCTCTCCACAAGAGTAACAACACGACATGTTGGGTCTGGTAGATCTTCGTAACCCCTGATCATCAACCGCAGCTCCAATCTGCTACTTTGTGTTTGCAGTGTTATTTGCAACTTCTTTCCCTTCAGTCTGATCCGTGCCTAGCTCTGTGGATGTGGTGTGTTGAGCTCTGTTTCTACCACTCCCAGAGTTCCATCCCAACGATGCACTGCAAAACTGTTGCTCAAATGCGACAGCGCGACGGTGAGCTTCTGCTACATTAGATGGATCAAACTGTGACATCGCTGTTTGAATTTGCGGTCGCAATCCTCCGATGAAGCGTGACACCAACTGGAACTCACTGTCAAAAATATCATTGCGAGTGAGAAGCAACGAGAACTCCTCCGTGTAATCATCAACAGACCGAGATCCTTGCCTCAAGTTTTGAAAGCGAGTGAACATGGTGCGATCAAAATTGTATGGCAGGAAACTACTCCTCAACAATTTTTTCAGCTTCTCCCATGAACGGATCTTGTCCTTCCCTGCTCGAACTCGTGTCGCCTTCACTTGAAACCACCACGAAGCAGCGTTCCCACGTAACTTGGTGGCCACAACCTTTCGTTCATCAGGAACCTGCTTAAAGTCCATTGCTTCCTCCACGGCGACCAACCGATCAAGCAGGTCCTCTCCTCTCACACCTCCATGGAATTCCGGAATCTCCACCTTGAAACCCAATTTCCACGTACGATCCTCCCTCTCACGTTACACATCTCCACCATGACGTCCCCCCCCCCCCGCGCAAAAGGATTCTCGTCCTCTTCCGACTCCTCTTCATTCGACTCGTGCTGTGATCGGCGTTGCCGCGGATTCTGTTGCAGGATCAATTCAGCTACTTCCTGGATCGCGTCACGGATGGTAGCTTGGATGTTCTCTTGCATTGCTAGCAACGTCTGTCTCAGCTCAACCCAATCATTCACCGGTTCGTGATTGTATTGACGTCTCGGTGACATGATTGATAACACAAATCGCAACAGGAAATTCGGCTCTGATACCAAACTGGTGTAGCGAAAGCGTTAATAAAACCTTGTGTCGTTGATTCACATAATACCAACAAAGGAATCGTCTCTCAAAACAATAACAATTGATTGAAAAGAAGAAAGGCTTTAGAAGCTTTGATTATCATTCAACGTAGAAAACCTTACAAGAGGATACTCTGTTTTAAATAGGAAAATAACAATCCACGACCTTAGCTACAAGATCTTAGTTTATGGAAATAAATGAAAGTCATAACAACTCCTACAAAGAAGGAAATAAGGTGAACGTGTAGTGAAGATGCGCTGCATCAACGTTGTTGTAACGAAATGATCCTCGTTTATTCCTTGCGTCCATTAGACTCCGGTTCACACTTTTATAATAAATATGAGGTTTTTGGTTAAAGACAAATCAGAACAAAGACACAACAAATCCAAAGAAAAATAGTACCTCTGACTCTTCTTCCGCGGAGTCCCGTCTAACGATATTAATATAAGATTAATATCGCTGCACTGTGATCGAGTATATGGTCATATCTTTTTTTTTTCATTCAGTCCTTGACAACTAAAGTAAAAAACACAGTTAGAGTAATTTAAAAAGCGTAAATCATACAAGCAAACTAATAGTCTTTTATATATCAAAACTTATACAATACTGAAAATACAACACACATCCTTGTGAAGGAATACTCAACTTCACAAGTCATTATTCATTACACCAAGAAAATGCAAAAATAAAAAGCTCCAAAATAGTTTAGATAAAGGTCTGCTAGATTCTCTCGTGTCCTTGCTGCTGCTGCTCCATTCCCACTTCAAGGTGGCTAGGCTACGTACACTACCTGTGAAGCTTCTCAAACCGTTTGTTCCTTGAACTTGTGTTAGAAGCAGAGTCTTGATGAGCGATATCTTTCTTCCTTGCACCAATCATCTCAAGAACTAACATTCCATAGCTATAAACATCTGACTTGTGAGTCAAACGTGTGAAAAATCACTGTTCCACTCTCTTCTCTTAGAGACTAAACTGTCCCCTCTCTCTCACTGCACCCACAATACTTCAAGTATACACTAATCTCCGGCTTGTACGCAATCACTCCAACACTCCAGTGCACAGCTACAGATAATTTTTAGGAATCAAAGCAAGACACGACCCTTCTCACCAGCTGACTCAGCACAATAGTGTTGAAGTCATAATCCACAACTTCAAAAGTAGCTTAGCTATCTTCAATGTTCAAAGATAAAGAAAAAAATGGAATCTCGAGCTCGGCAAGATCTTTCCGGGGACAATGACCGCTTCCTAAATGAAAGGAAAGATCTTTCCACATCTGGTATTGGTATTATCCCTGTAGAAGGAACTTGATCATTTTCAGTTACTCTTTTGCAACACCAACTTCAAATTGCAAAGATAATTTAATTGTTGAACTAGATTTTGACCAGCGCAACCGCGCAGGTGTTTGTTTTCGTTTATAGTTAGTTATATAAACATTTTGTTTATACTTGTAAATTGGTATATATTATAGTAATCACATATTTACAATATGTATAGTAAATGTTTTTTTAAAACATAATAATATTATATAATATGTGTTTTAATCAAATAGGTTGTTTCAAATTTTCTATATTATACATGTTTTTCAAACATGTGTTTGTTTCTTCTTCTATATTTTATTTTTTGTTAGATTAGTATTTCATTTTTAGATAAAGTAATATAAATAGAGCTTGATTAAATATTAGTATACTTTAATTTGCAAAGATAATATATACTTCGAAGTACTTTTTGCTAAAAACTAAACTTATAGCTTCATAAATTAATATTATAAATAATTTTATTAAAAAGGAATTTTTTAAACAATTTATTTTTTAAAACAATATAATTTTAAAAATTTACATCGAAATAAATTTATCTAGTATATATAGCGTGTAAATTTTGTTAGGGTATATAAATATTCCATATTACGAATCTGTGATTTTTGTTAATATATTGTGGATGCATTTAACTATTATTGACATATTTCCTTATAAATAATAGACGATTTCTAAATTATATCTATTGACATATTTTGCGTGACTAAGTTGGAAGGTGTAGGGTAATTTACCAAAATCAAATTGTTAAGCGTATCTTTGTTATTATAGATATAATTTTTCATAACACATAATAATGATAAGATTATTAAAGAGTAATGTAACATGACTTTCTAGTAATAGTCCATTTTTAAAAAAAAATTACAAATGAAGTCAGGTCATGATTTATGTTTTAATATATAAGATGCGTGCCATTATATCTACATACCTCTCATCTTGAAGGTTCATATTTCTTTGGATCCAGGTTAATCTCAGGATCCAGGTGAACATACCTAAACCAAGTCAGAACCTCTTTGCCTTTTGGTATGATATTTACCTAAATACAAAAACATAGGATTAGACACACAAAAAGGGTTTAAAGATTATTTATTGTCTTCTATGTAGGCGATGAGCATAGACTGACTGTTTAATTGGCCATCCTTCTTCGCTTCCTGAAGACTAGAAGTGTCTCATCAAAACACTTGGAAAAAAAACCTCATTTTTTTATTCGGTGAGAGAATTTCTTTTTTTTTTGTTTAACCTTGAGGTATCCCAAAACCATGAAGAGACTCCGACTAATCCCCAAAAGGATGGTTCAGCCCACATATGGATCCTCATTCCGGATATTCAAATAGGTCGTAAGATAGACTCATATCCGCGCGACCACAAGATAAGATATAGTGGGGTGCCTTCGAACTCGGATTGCTTAGCAAATTCCAAAGTTTGCCTACCACTAAACCACCATCTTGTGATTCAGTGAGAGAAATTGTAATGAATTATTACCGTTAAGTTAATCCATTTTACATGTCTCTTCAAGAGTCAAATTCTGGTCATATGCTCAAATTAAAACAATTGCATCGTGTTCTCCCTGTGTACAACGAAATCACTATTCAAGCTTCTAAAGTGAAATGGAAAAGGATTATAAGTCGAGCCAGAAATTTAAAAGTAGCAATGCTTCTCGTTTATCAAATCTGGATTCTTCATGTTCTTTTGAAATATGAAACAACTGAAAAACAAAAGAGAGAGATGATCTGCCAAATGAACAAACTTTCCTTGGGAAAAGTCTTAAGCAATCAACCCAAATATTTTTTTTGTTGGTGGTGGATCATAGAGAAAACTCAGAAAGTAATGATAACCTTACCTATTCTTGACCAAAACAAAACCTTGCCTACTCTTGACCAAAACAAAACCTTACCTAATCGTTTGTGCATGTTATTTTAAAGAAATATTAAAAAAAAAAACTCATGAGTCATGAACAAGTCACTGGACCCCCATTAAAACATTTATTTTATGCTATAAAATTATTTTAATGCCTAAAAAAGGTGCAAAATTGAAGCAGACAGGATCTTCGCTGATTACATTGGATCATCTTCTATTATTCAGTGTAATCATGAAATATAAATTTTAGGATATCATTATTGGTGGCCGGCCTTTAAATGATTTTCTAAATACAAATTTTATTAATATTTATCTTGTACATGTTAACATAATATTATATTGATGGCTATTATTAAAAAGCCGAGAAACTCACACCAACATTTATTAAATGAATGATTTGACAGTAATCTTTTATTAATATATATTAATTTTGTACTTATAAAAATATTAACATGATTGGTTTGAAAGACTCACTTTGTTGACAAAAAAAAAGACTCACTTTAAAAATGTCAATAATAATGCCCTTACTTTCTCAAATTTCCACTTATAACAAATTCTGAGCTTGTGAGTAAAACAAAACTTCGTCAAGAAAAAAAAAAATAAATAAAAAGAGTAAAACAAAACTCTGAAGAAAGGTACACAAACAAATGAGCTCCTTTGTCATTTTAGTTTCCATATCCCCACAGTGAGTTGGTAAGGAGATCGACAGAACTCTCTCCCAAGCACTCTCTCCAACACTGGTCATTGCCCGCTGGTTTCTTCGTGACCCCCGTGTACTACTGATAGGCCCTTTTCCTGGTTTTGGAAGTCAAACCCCTGACGGTTTCAAAGTTTATTCAAATTCTTCCCCTTTTGGGTTTATTCACTGGTCTGCTCATTGCTCCACTCCTTTACACGCTAGTTCGTACTGAAGAAACTCGCCGGAATACCACTCCGGCTAACCCCAGCTGCGTATAATGGAGTTTCCACCGTGAGAAGCTTGGGTAAACCACATTTCAGCCGCTGACCCTTGGAGACCTGAGTTGCCTGCCCCTCCTCCTTTCCTCTCCCTCTCGTTTCCCCTCCCACTGTCTGCTCTTCTGTATACCATGGCGTCCCATAGATTCACTACTGCTGAGAAGGGAAAAGGTCTTGTCTCCCACTCAACTGACTCTACTCGTAAACGAATCAGAGCACTAGACTTCGACTACTCAGACCTCGTCAAAGATAACTCAAAGACCCTTATTGGAAGATTGACGAATCCGAAGGAACAAACCGTGGACCAGTTGGTGCTTGCGCTACCCAAAAAATGGGCTCTCAGAGGAAAAGTTGTTGGTGCTGACCTTGGAAATAACTGTTGCCAATTCCGTTTTGACCGAGATGAAGACTTGCAGTGTGTTCTGCTAAACAGACCATACCACCACAACAACTGGATGGTGATCCTGGAACGATGGGAACACGTTATCTCCCCCACTTTCCCATCCAAGATCCCTTTCTGGATCACTGTAAGGGGTCTCCCGCTTCACTTCTGGCATGAGAAGATGGTGTATAACATTGCACTTGAACTAGGGCAACTGGAGGACTATGACATCACTAGTACCTCTGCTCGAATCAGAATTCTTCTTGATACGCTGGAGCCTCTCACTATGGAGTCCATAGTTGACTTCCCTACGGGTGAAGAAGTACCAATCACCTTTGAGTATGAAAGAATAGGGAACTCCTGTACCTCCTGTCTGAGGCTCACCCACTCTTCCCGGCAATGTCCAAAAGATACTTCTTCTGCTGTGCCTGCTCCTAGAAGCCGCTATCCTACTGATATTAACAAGAATCTCCATGTGGGTCGACGGTACTCCTCACAGGGACACTCCCAAAACCCTCCTCCCCCCGGGATTCCTATTGGTAAGAAACAAGCTCAGCAAGCAAACGCTTCCTTTTACCAGCGTGTGGATCGTCATGGAAGACCCTTTGGTGATAGAGTTACCTCTGAAACTTCTCGAGTACGCCCCCCTACGAACAAAATTACTCCAGGTTTCCCCCGCCAGTCTCCCTCTACCCCAGCAAAGGTTCCCTTGCTCGAATCTAAAGGGTGGAAGGCGAAACCAAAGCATACAAATCCTCCTCAACTGCAATGGAGAGCGAGAGAAACACCAAGGACGCCACTACCTCCCCCACCTCCTCCGCTACTGATCAATGCTCCGGGTGACTCAAATCCTGGCATATCCCCACGGGCAGTCGCGCTTGAGAGGAATCTACATGAAAGTGAATTCTCAAAACAAACTGTTCCAACCACAGAGGAGGTTCTAGAGGACTTAAGAGTTGCTACCTTTAAGTATATTAACTGCCCTGACCCCGTAGAGAGTGCTGCTAGGAGACGCAGAGTGATGCAAGAGGAGAAAGATCTAATGGCTAAAACAGCGGCAAATATCGTTGCTGCAGCAAAGGCATCGGCGGAGCAATGTACTGACCCTCTGCAGGATAACCATGCAGTTATTTTCCTGCCAAAATCTGAACCTACTATGAGGGATGTGGTAAACCGGGCTGGGAGCAGCGGATTGCCACCGGAGGCTAAGGCAAAATCCACAACGGTGTCCAAACGAAGAGGACGACCACCTGGATCAAAGCGAGCACAATCAAATCCGAAGATCACGGGAGGAAGTGCAAAGAAAATCATTTTCTCACAAGTCCATGCGTCCCCTGCTCGCCTCAGCTCAACTCCATCTAGAACTCCAAGAGGCAGAGGTGGCCCCCCACCGTCTCCCAACCAGCAGAACACAGCACGTCCTCCCATAACAACTAGCGCGCAAAAACATGATTTTCATATCCCCGAAAATCCTCTTCCTTAGCCATTATAAGCTGGAACTGTTGTGGTATTGGCAACCCCAGAACAGTCCAGCGTTTAAAGGAGCTCTCCCAAAACTGCTCCCCGGACATCTGCTTTATTATGGAAACGAAGAATCAGGACAGCTTTGTTTTAAATGAGCTTAAGGACCTCAATTATGATGCTCACCACCTGGTGTCACCACACGGCCATGGCGGAGGTGGATTAGCTTTGATCTGGAAAAAATACATAGACATCAATATCCTCTCCTCATCTCATAATTTCATTGACTGCGCTATTACCTTTAAGGATACCAGGTTCTTCAGCACTTTCGTGTATGGTGCGCCGGAAGTTGCAAATCGTCAAGCTATCTGGGATGAAATATCAAGCATCTCTGCTACACGAACCGGTCCTTGGTACCTAACCGGCGATTTTAATGAAATTATTAACAACCTCGAAAAGTCAGGAGGAAAGGAAAGAGCAGAAAGCACCTTCTGTTCCTTCAGAAGTTTCTTAGCTCAGTGTGACCTGTTTGACTTGCAACATACAGGAAACTTCTTGTCATGGAGAGGAACCAGAGGCTCTCGAGAAAATGGCACCTATGTGGTCCATTGTAGGCTTGACAGAACACTGGTTAATAGCGACTGGTCCGACGCTTTCCCAACAGCAAGATGCCACTATTTGCTGTTTGAAGGATCTGACCATCGCCCTCTCCTATCCATCTTCGATCCTACGAAGTTAAAGACACAAAAATTGTTCAGATATGATAGAAGGCTTCGTAGTAATCCAGAAGTGAAGTCTATCGTTGATAGGGTTTGGAATGATAACACCGAGCTTGATGTGATGAAAAGAATCTCAAATTGCCGAAGAGCCATTGTTAAATGGAGCAAAGACCAATACCTGAATAGCAAGAAAGCAATTGATGAACTCAGGCTTAATCTGGATGCTGAACTTTCAAAAGCTGTTGCAGATGAACCAGTGATCTCAGAACTGAATTTTGCTCTACTACAGGCCTATAGAGCTGAAGAAGAGTACTGGAGACAACAGAGTAGACAACAATGGCTCTCGCTTGGCGATAGTAACACTGGATACTTCCATGCTTCGGCAAAAGGAAGACGTGCAAGAAACCGACTATCGGTCATAGAGTCGCCTGATGGAACTCCAGTTTATGAAGAAGAACAAATTGCCTCAGTGATTGCTTCTTATTTCTCTTCGATTTTCACCTCTTCTCCTCACGACTGCTCTGAGATTGTCCAAAATGCCCTGTCACAGAGAATCACAGAAGCTCAGAACGAAATGCTTATTGAGATTCCAACAGCTAAGGAGATTAAGCAGGCCATGTTCTCTATTCACCCTGATAAGGCACCAGGGCCTGATGGTTTCTCGGCCAGCTTCTTCCAATCTAATTGGGATACCACGGGTCCTGCAATCACCAGAGAGATACAAAACTTTTTTATCCATGGAACATTGCCTCAATCTCTGAATGCTACCCATATCAGATTAATTCCGAAAATCCCAAGTCCTAAACTGGTGTCAGACTATAGACCGATTGCGTTGTGCAATGTATACTACAAGGTTATCTCAAAAATCTTGTCTCTACGGCTGAAGCCTCTACTATACTTTACTATCTCGGAAAATCAGTCAGCCTTCGTACCTGGACGCGCCATTTCGGATAATGTGCTTATTACGCATGAAATTCTACATTATCTCAAGACCACACAATCCAAAAAACGATGCTCCATGGCTGTCAAAACTGACATGAGCAAAGCATACGACAGGTTAGAGTGGAATTTCATCACATGCGTTTTATCTACTCTGGGATTTCATGAAAAATTCACTACCTGGATTTTGGAATGTGTCACCACCGTCTCGTACTCTTTCCTCATCAATGATGCCGTGCTGGGAAGTGTCATCCCGAATAGGGGTATCAGACAGGGTGACCCCCTTTCACCGTATATTTTCATCCTGTGTAGTGAAGTCTTATCAGGGTTATGCTCAAAAGCTCAAAAGGAAGGGAGACTCCCTGGTGTTAAAATAGCAAAAAACAGTCCTTGTATCAATCACTTACTGTTTGCTGATGACACCATGTTCTTCATTCCAACGGATCAACGCAGCTGCAATGCCCTGAAACGCATCCTTGCTCTCTACGAAGAAGCTTCGGGTCAGCGCATTAATACAGATAAGTCTTCTTTGTCCTTTGGAGCAAAAACACCTGCTAGAGTAAGGAATGAAGTTAAAAGAATCCTGGAGATTTCTAAAGAAGGGGGAGTAGGGAAACACCTTGGTTTGCCCGAGCATTTTGGTCGAAAAAAGAGAGACCTGTTCGCTTCCATTGTTAACAAGATAAAGGTTAAGGCTGCCTCTTGGTCAACCAGTTGCTTGTCTTCAGCAGGGAAAATGACTATGCTGAAGGCAGTCCTGTCTGCAATCCCATCCTATGCGATGACATGCTTCCTACTCCCGGTTAGTATTTGTCAAATGATCCAATCAGCCTTTACGCGTTTCTGGTGGGATTCTAATACAGGAAAGAAAAAGATGTGTTGGCTTGCATGGAACAAACTCACAATGCCTAAAGGAATGGGAGGTCTTGGGTTTAAAGATATTCAAACCTTCAACAAGGCTTTGCTGGCGAAACTCCCGTGGCGCATGCTCACCAATCCCAACTGCCTTCTAGCGCGTGTCCTCCTTGGCAAGTACTGCCATAATGCCTCGCTTCTCAATGTGCAACCTACAACAGGTTCGTCTCATGGCTGGACTAGTATATTAGCGGGCAGAGATCTTCTTATCTCACATCTTGGAAGGGCAATAGGAGATGGGACGGAGACAAAGGTCTGGTCGGATTCATGGATTTCCACTACCTCCAGTGTGATTCCTTATGGTCCCCTTAAGGAAGGTGACTGTGACCTCTTTGTTTCAGACTTCATAAACAGAGGATCCTGTGAGTGGAACACACGCTTAATCAATCAAAAGTTACCGGACTTTTTGGAAGCAATCCTACTCTTAAAGCCAAGTCTAACAGGAGCAAGAGATTCTTACATTTGGTATCCAGCGAAGTCTGATGTCTATTCGACAAAATCTGGATATGCTTCAGCGATGGCTGATTTGGAGTTAGAGCAAGGACCTAGCAACACCCACGACAATTTTAATTGGTATAAATCAGTGTGGTCGGTGTCCACCTTACCCAAGATTCAACTCTTTGTGTGGAAAGCAATAAATGGAGCCTTACCAACAGGAGAGAACCTCCAAAAGCGAGGATTGCTGCGAAACACTCTTTGTGCCCACTGTGGCTCGACAGAAACAACGGAACATCTACTCCTACATTGTTCATTCGCAAAACAGGTGTGGAACCTTATACCGCTTGCTACTACCTTTGATCCAGATTCTTTCACATCTCTCTCTTCGGCAGTGGAGTCTGCGACTTCGTGGAGGGTCCTCCCACCTTGTGGGATACCGGGGGACATCTTCTCATGGGTTGTGTGGAATATTTGGACTACCAGGAACCAACTCTTGTTTGAAACACGACCAGCGTCGCCTCAAGCTACTGCGTCCAAAGCACTATTGAGTGCTCGGGAATGGACTCAATCACAGGACCTTGTGGTGAATGGATCGAAGACAACTCAGATCCAAGGAAGACCTGATTCGATTCCGGCTGATACTGTTCTTTGCAACACCGACGCAGCTTGGAAAAAGGAATCACTTGAGGCGGGTCTTGCTTGGATCTTCGACTCTTCCTCCTCCTCTCGATTGGTTGCGGATGGATGCAAGTTCCAGAATTGCGTCTCGTCTGCTCTCATGGCTGAAAGCCTAGCTGTTAGGGAAGCTCTCTCCCACGCTAAGCACATCGGTATCACAAAAATCTGGTTGCGATCAGATTCTCTATCGCTGGTCAAGGCGATAAATTCGGTTTCAAAGCCGATGAATCTC
>CAKOAT010648487.1:20314-30689 GCA_932364175.1 Eruca vesicaria subsp. sativa | reverse complement strand
AAAACCTCTTGTTGTTCAAAAAAAAAAAAAAAAAAAAAAAAGTTTCCATATCCCCGGTTCCTCACATGTTACAACCAACCCAGAATGTCAATAATTTGGACACCTTTTCAATAACGTCCTCAAAGATACTAATGAAGTAATGATCTAGATCGAGAAAAATGATTGATAAGTGATTTGTATTTTTATATTCGAAAACTGTACCTGTTTTTTTTTTCTTTATTCCGAATATTTTTAGGATAAATTCTCTATTTAAATTGATCTTTTTTTTTTGTTTTTAAAAAGTAATGCATATATATAGGTTATCCCAACAAAGTCCAAGGCCAGATCTTCAAAGCCATTAGTAAATCAAACATTTTGAGTATCTAACATGTCTTCCTCAAGGTAAACCATGCATCTTCGTCTATACTTAAGTAAATTGATGTACATATTGTAAAATGAGTAGGTGTATGTAATGTAATCAGGTCTAACCAATCTGATTGAATTTTTTTTGTTTATATGTTAACCAGGCACTCTTTGGTTGACGCTCTTAGTATGAAAGAGGGAAACGGAGAACATAGTTACGATACTAATTCTCATTACCAGGTAAGTAAAACACTTTATGAAGAATTATGATGAATACAAGAACAAGATCACTATATGACATATGTTAATTCTATTTCTGGTATGTGCGGTTTCTAGAGAAGTGTTTTCTCCGCAATAGAACATGTGGTGATGGAGAGCATCAAAGAAATGTTAATGAATTTGGATTATCCCATGTGCATCAAAGTGGCTGACTTGGGTTGTTCTTCTGGGCGAAACACGTTGTTTGCCATGTCCGAGATCATCAACACGATCATAGAATCATACCATCAGAAAGGTCGAATAAACCCACCAGAAATCGAGTTTTGTCTGAACGATCTTCCACATAACGACTTCAACACAACCTTCAAGTTGGTTCCTTCTTTCCTAGAGAAGCTGAAGATGGAGGTCAAAGGAAGGTGTTTCGTGTCAGGAGTCCCAAACTCTTTCTACTCAAGGCTGTTCCCAAGCATGTCTCTTCATCTTGCTCATTCGTCTTTTAGTCTCCATTGGCTTTCTAAGGTCCCTGGTGGCCTTAAGAACAACAATACAAGCATCCATATCAATGATACATCCCCTCCAGATGTCTACAAGAGTTATCTGAATCAGTTCAAGAATGATTTTTCGTTGTTCCTAAGAATGCGTTCAGAAGAGATAGTACCTAATGGGAATATGGTTCTCACGTTTGTGGGCAGAAAGGTTTCTGATCCTTTATCCAAAGATTGTTTTCAGGTTTGGTCGTTGTTATCTGATTGCATCCTCGATCTAGTGTCCGAGGTAACCAATTTCACTATCTTGATTACATTCTTTTTTTTTTTAACTAAGTACATAAATGAAACTGCCTTATAAATTACTGCTAAACGTGTTTAAAATGATGGGTTTCCAGCTAACATAAGTTGGGAATAAATACAAATGCACATTTACATACTATACTACTCGTTTCTTCTCATTTCATATATGAGATTCCTAAGACATCCTATTAAAATAATGGATCTTTGACTTGTATATCTTGGATCTAGTCTCGAGCCATGTTCCCTTTAATTAATTGGTGAACTCATGTCATTTTATATAGTAGTATTGGTTTCTTCTAATTTTGATTGGAGATTGCTAAAAAAATACTATTTTGTGTTTTTTCTCCTTTTCTTTCAAGTTATTTTCGCCAAAACGACGTATAAGCTCTTCAAAAAAATGTAATGCATAAACTCGAGAGCAACAATGACTTTTTCATAAACCATTGATTTGTTTGCAATTATTATTTTTTCTTGATCATAGATGTTTTTCAGCTAATACCATTTAATATCTAACTACTAAGTATTGGAGAGTGTGTAGGGGATTATTAAGGAATCTGAGATGCACTCATTCAACATGCCATTCTATAATCCAAACGAAGAGGAGGTGAAGGAAGCTGTCATAAACGAGGGATCCTTTAAAATCAACAAGATCGAGACACATGACCATATTGTTCCATACAAAATTGAGAAAGGTGAGGAGGAAATCTCACCTCAGTTTATTGAAGCTGGTAAAGAGAGAGCAACCGGTATAAGATGCATCACTGAACCGTTGCTAGTTGCTCACTTTGGAGAAGCAATTATCGACCCGGTGTTTGACAAGTATGCACAGTACATGGCTAAATATCTCAGTGTTTCAAGCCATCGTCCCAATATGACCCTCAACATCGTTTTTTCTTTGACTAGGAAATAAAAATCATGTATTCCTCTATGTTTGTGAGTACGTTTTTTCATTTACAGTTTTTTGGGATTGGATAAGAAGGGGGAATGGGTGAGCATTTGTTTTCAAGTCCATTATGAATAAATATGAATCTGATAACTAAGTTGTGGTACTTATTCATTGTTTTTGACCTCTATTTGCAATTTTAGGGGGCGGGGTTACATTTTCAGTAGGCAGAC
Source organism: Eruca vesicaria subsp. sativa (assembly GCA_932364175.1). Taxonomy (NCBI): domain Eukaryota; kingdom Viridiplantae; phylum Streptophyta; class Magnoliopsida; order Brassicales; family Brassicaceae; genus Eruca; species Eruca vesicaria. The sequence goes on along the minus strand of CAKOAT010648487.1, from coordinate 28,224 downwards.
CAAAAACGTTTACATTTGGGACATAAATTCTCAGAAGTATAAACAAAACAAGTCTCCAATATTGTCAACTAGGACTGAGCGTTGGCGTTATTTTGTTGTGGCCAGAACATAACAGAAGCTGAAGTTAGAATCTGATCAAATTAAAAGAGGCACAAAGATACCGGACCACTTCTGTATATTACTCATACCAAGCATAAATACATATATGCCTTAGGAGGTTTCCTAAACTACTATTCTATACAATTAAAACATGATTATGTTTTAATGGGATGAAACTTGGATCCTTTACAAATCGTCTTCGAGACTTATCGACAATGATTTATGATTGTTCAGTAGACCGTAGCTTGTATCCTTTCTTTGTCGTGATAAAGGTCTCATTCCAATATTTCATCTCAAGGCTTAGTGGTGGTGACTTGAACTTAATTATTCTATCGTTCGGGTCAACAGTCAACGTATAGAAAAAAACCGAAAGGTTTGGGTGTTGGGAGGTGCGACTAGGTCCACAATGAGGAACTAGACTCCCCGTTTACGTGCAGCATTCGAATTCGTTCGGTTTTAAAATTAAATATTAAATCAGAAATTATAAAATGAAACATAAATATTATAAGTATTTATATTTAGTCTAGATTTAAATAGATATTTTGTCAAGTTTTTATATACCTTTTGTATCATTATTTTGTTGGACTTTGATATAAATATTTTATGAATATAATTTTAAATCTAATATGTAAAAGTCATTAATCAATAAGTCAACGTTATCAATTAAGTTTAGTTAAAATATCAAGCATATACTATCAAGTAGGTATTTATACATTATAGATCTATTAAAAATTATTATATTTAAATTTCAAGTTCAATGCCTTCTAATCTTTTAAGAAAAATAATGAATTGGTTGGACCCAAAGAAAAAGTACATATTAAGCATTAAAAAATGGGGTTTTTGTCAAAACTAACCCATAACTTGGTTTTAACCCCAATACTAGACCCCAACTTGAATCAAATGCAAATCTAACCTAAAAAGACTATGAAATTACAGTATAGTCCTCTGTGACCAAACAAAAAAACAGAAGACATTTTTACGAATATAACCCCAGTAAGTTGTCTGAGTCGGGCTGAGTTACTTTTCAGTCATCTGGACGACTGAAATGTTAGTTGTCTAGACGATTAAATCTTAAAAATAATTTATAAATTCTGTAAAAAATATTTTGATGAGTGAAAAATTAAAAACATGTAATTATAAACATTTATAAGTGATATAAATTAAGAAATGATAAAATTGATTTGTTTTCAGCATAGATGAGTGGAAGTAGTGAATCAGGATATTCTTTGGTTTAAGGGTTTGGCAAACATATGTTGTAGTATTGTATGTAATCTTAGGGTTAGATTTTGAAAAGCTGAAATGTTTTTTTGAAAAAATTAATTTGACCTCTATGTGTTTATTTCTGTGTATAGTAAACATTTTTCAAGTTTAATTTAATGTTTCAAAGTGTTTAATTAAAGAATAAAGTTTAGGGGTTATGTTTAGGGATTAGACGACTGAAATTTCAGTCGTCTGCTTTAAATTATTTCCCAGACGACTGAAATTTCAGTCGTCTAATTGTACCGAACCGTTACTTTTAACATTTTACGTTTTAACCTAACCAGATTTTTACCAGACATATAAAAGATTTTTTTTTTTCACTTTTTCACAATTTTCCGAAACATAAGCGCCGTTTCTCTCCAAGGACGATTGTAAAGGCGATTTCGACGAATCTCTCCAATTTCGACGAATCTCTCCGTTTTCGCCGGTAATCTCTCCGATTTTGACGAATCTCGTTTTTCTTTCATGCCTTAGAGTATTTTCGTAGTTTAAACTGACCATCCGCTTCCTTTTTTCAGATCTGAAATCTCGTAGCCCTTTCCTCCGCCGCCGGTATGTTATATCTTATATTTTAAGGCGTTTAGCCGCCGGAAAACCCTGAAAATTGTAGTCTTGACTCTTCTTTTCCCTTCGATTTGCAGATCTGTAACCGCTAGGGACCACATATTCTCTGACTAAATCTTCTCCGACTGTAAGTCGTCTGAGTAGTTTTCTCACTTCCTGGAAGTCTTGTACAGAGTCTTCTCACTTCTTGGAAGCCTTCTACGAAGTCTTACTCTCTGGACGACTTACACTGAGTAGTTTTCTCACTTCTTGGAAGTCTTCTACAGAGTCTTCTAACTTCCTGGAAGCCTTCTACGAAGTCTTACTCTCTGGACGACTTACATGTAAGTTGTCCAAAGAGTAAGACTCTGTAGAAGACTTCCAGGAAGTCGTCTGAGTAGTCTTCTCACATCCTGGAAGCCTTCTACGAAGTCTTACTCTCTGGACGACTTACTCTGTAGAAGACTTCCAGGAAGTCGTCTGAGTAGTTATCTCACTTCCTGGAAGTCGTCTGCTAGTCTTATATAGTATTTAGAATAGTGCGCTACCTTTGTGGTTGAGATGGTTGTTTGCAGGCCTTAAAATGGATATATCAGAACTGCCGCCGAGGTTGTTTACAGTAGGAGAAGAGCCCCCTGCACAGAGGAGCATTTCATATCATTCTGATGACAAGAAGTTGTTTCAAGCTCTATCTGATAGTCTCACACCTGAGGAATATGAGGATCTGAAAGCGTCAAAGTTGGGATTATTCATCAAGTTCAAGGAGCTTGGCTTTGGTTGGACTTCAAGGCTTGTACATTTTATTCTCTCCTTCCAGCTGGACATCAAGAAGAAGTTTGAGCTCTGGACTCTTGCCGGACCAGAACCTTTGAGGTTTTCAATTCTAGAGTTTGAAAACCTCACAGGTCTGAACTGCGACNAGCGTCAAAGTTGGGATTATTCATCAAGTTCAAGGAGCTTGGCTTTGGTTGGACTTCAAGGCTTGTACATTTTATTCTCTCCTTCCAGCTGGACATCAAGAAGAAGTTTGAGCTCTGGACTCTTGCCGGACCAGAACCTTTGAGGTTTTCAATTCTAGAGTTTGAAAACCTCACAGGTCTGAACTGCGACTACATCCCGGATTTGGAAAATCCAAGGTGTGAGATTTCTCAGAAGATGACTGCTTTCTGAAGAAGATGGGTGTTGATCTCCATGCTGGGCCAAGCATTGAACAGATAACAACAGCATTTAGCAAGTGTGACGGGTGGTCTCGGGATGATCGAATGCGGCTGGGATACCTTGCCATCTACGCAGGATACATTGAAGCCAGAAAGTTCTCTTCTCCTACACGGGCTAGTCTTGCAAGGCTAGTCATGGACTTGAAAAGATTTGAGAATTACCCATGGGGAAGAGTGGCGTTCAAGGTTCTAATGGAGTCTTTGAAGGCAAAAGACTTGACGCAAAAAGGTTACACCGTTGATGGGTTTGTACAGGCTCTACAGATGTGGACGTACGAAGCTATGCCACAATTGGGTGCCAATTATGGCTCTCCTGTACCAAACAGACGTTCTCCACCGTTGCTTTCTTACAAGGGTGGCCAAGGACAACGCAGATGTTTCAAGGACGCCATCAGCAGACAGGTACTTAACTTCACTCCCGGACGACTTTCAGATGACTTAACTTTAAGTCGTCCATCTTTTCTAATCCGTCAAATAGCTAAGTTTATATGTTTTATTTACTGCAGAGAGACGTGAACAACTTTGTTCGAAAGGACCTTGAAGACATGTTTCCAAAATGGGAAGGAGACATAGATGACCCTGCCGTGGACAACATAATTAAATCCATGTTTGTTCCTGGATGGAAGTGGACCATGGACTGCTGGCAAGTCAACGGTACTCAGAAGATTGGTGAGAAGATTGAGAGTGGTGTGAAGATTGAGAGTGGTGTGTAGGAGGAGAGTGGTGTGAAGGAGGAGAGTGGTGTGAAGGAGGAGAGTAGCAGACCTTGGAAGAAAGCTCGTAAAGAGTCGCATGTTGAAGCTGAGGCACCTACAGAGGGTAGTCAAGTGTCTTTTACGAAAAAGCATCTTCAAAAAGCCTTGAAGGACATATCTGATGCCATGAAGGATGGGTTTGATAGGTGCCCTAGGGAGATACAGTTGGTGGGGTCTAGGGTGGGAGCTTTGGAGAAGAAGGTGGGAGATCTGGAAAAGATGGTGGGTAGTAATGATATTCACGGCCGTTTTACAAATGAAGGAACCACTTCAGCAAATCCAGAAAAACCCGGGGTTAGTACCAGAATCACTAGGAAAAGTGTTAAGAAGAGGACAAAATAGGCTTGAGTGTAGAGTTTTTAACCATTGTATCCTTTGCTTCAGAACCTTTGTGGTTTGTTTCAAATGTACATGGATTTTTAAAAATGTGTGAATTTCCTTTGTCACTTTGTTTCTTGTGTGCTGTTTTTAAACACATTTTGTATATCAACATTGCAGAGTGAAAGTGTGAATGGGGCGAAAGAAAAGAATCATACTGCCTCGAAAGAGCCGGTGGTGAAGGAAAATGTAGAGGACCTGAGTGGTGAAGCCAGTCTTCTCGTTTTGGACAAACAAGTACCCACTGCCGAAGATTTAGAGCAAGCGGAAGCTAGAAGGCAGGCAAAGAAGGAAGCATACAAGGTGAAACTCCGTGGAAAAAGTGAGCGAGATCGGAAACTTGCTCCCACTCAGCAAACTCCTTTCAAGGGAAACAACACTGTCAAACAGATCATTCCAAACAAAATTGTTGGCAAAGGTTATGATCCTTTTGCTGAATTTGACAAGAAGAAGTCGGATGACCTCACTACATGGCTCAAAACTGACCTGTAAGTCGCTTTAATATCCTATAAACTGCCTCTGGAAAAAAATGATTGATTATTTTTGTGTTTGCAGGGCATATGAACGGCCTCTGGTCAAAAAACCACGAAGATGTCCAAGTCGGTTTTATCATGTCATCCGAACCCCCTTAGAATGGTTCACCGACCATGTAAGTCTTCTATTTTCTTACTTATAAGTAACTCCAACAAAAAGACTTCACAGACGACTTAAAGTTAAGTTGTCTGAAAGTCGTCCAGAAAAAAGACTTTCAGACGACTTAACTTTAAGTCGTCTGTGAAGTCTTTTTTTCTGGACGACTTTCAAACGACTTAACTTTAAGTCGTCTCTGAAGTCTTTTTTCTGGACGACTTTCAGACAAGTTAACTTTAAGTCGTCTTAGAAGTCTTTTTTCTAGACGACTTTCAGACGACTTACTTTTATGCTTTTATCTGACTTGTATTGTTTTATTTGCAGCAAATGGATGCTTTTATCAATTTACTAAGGCAACGGTACCAAGACCATCCAGATTGGTTCAGAAGCTCGAGAATGTGCTTTCTTGATCATGTGTTCTCTCGGCAGTGGAGGGCCTTCTTACCATGAATTTAAGAACGACTTCGGAGATGCCAACGGTTTAGCAAGAAAACTCCCTGGTGGGGCGTGGAATTATCATTCAGGCGAGGTACCTTCTTTTTGCCAATCTATGAAGGTTTGAGGGGAGGATGTGGATGATATATATGCACCTGTGAACTTCAATGACACCCATTGGATTGCTATATGGATATCAATCCCTAATAGGCCCATTGTCGTTTGAGACAGCATTATCAGGCATATTAAACCTGTTGAACTCGATGAGGTAATGGAGCCTTTTATTTACATGGTCCCTTATCTGCTATGTGAGTGCTCTGTGACTGACGAACAAAGGGCACGATACACATTGGAGCCATACACCTATCAGAGACTATCAATTGGAGTACCTCAGTGCCGAAGTGGTGATTGTGGCCCCTTCGCTCTGAAGTACATTGAGTGTCATGCTCTTGGGATGGACTTTCCCAAAGCGCTTTGTTCTAGAAACGGGAAGTTTATCAGGGAGAAGATGGCGGTGGATATATATGAAGAGCTTCCTATGTTCCATGAATGGGAAATTAAAGACAATGATGAGAACTTGGGAACGTATGACGAAGGAAGACGTTGATGCTTTTGTGTACTATTTTCTTTGTACTTGAATCTTTTGTGTACTGTTGTATTTGAACTTGAACCTATGATGAATCTTTTGTGACTTGTGTTCGGATGATAATGTAAAGTAATGTTTGACTTGTGTTTTCGGATGATAATCAAATTTTTTTACATAAGGTTGTCTGGACGACTGAATCGAAGGTCGTTTGGACGACTGAATCGAAGGTCGTCTGGACGACTTACTTGAAGGTCGTCTAAAGACATAAATAAAGACATAAATAAGGACATAAGTAACATCCATCTTCGTCTAAAGACATAAATAAAGACATAAATAAGGACATAAATAACATCCATCTTTGTCTAAAGACATATATAAATACATAAATAAGGACATAAATAACATCCATCGTGGTCTGGACGACTGAATCGAAGGTCGTCTGGACGACTGAATCGAAGGTCGTCTGGACGACTGAATCGAAGGTCGTCTGGACGACTTACTTGAAGGTCGTCTGGACGACTTACTCTAAGGCTAGTCAACTGGGTTCTTACATTGTGGACGCTTATGTTTTGAATATACCGGAGATACAAGTGTGGAGATATGCAAACCAACTGCTGTTCCAGCTGCTATAGCATGACAACAAGGGATTTTCTCAACTTGATAGACACCACAATCACACTTGGAAAGCTCTAGATCAACATTGCAGTCTCTATGGCCACCTTTCACAAAGAACTTCCATCCATCAATTTGTTGGACTCTCAGAGTATATGCGATCTCCTCGCGAACAACAAGCAAGTGTTCAACACCTCGACTATGTTGAGTTGTAAGACTCAACGCATCTCCTCTCCTTTTCTAATACCATCTTCCTAGCTTCTCCCTTATGAACTCCAACAGGAACTAAATAGGAAATCCTCTTGCTCGCTTCAGTGCGGAATTAATTGATTCAGCGATATAGCTCGTTTTTAAGTTGTAACTGTCTCTGTGAAAATGAACCCTTGACCATAGGCTCACATCGGCATCCACCAGATACTCATGAAGATCCGGATTTGCATTATGTATCTCAGCCATGTACCGATCAAAGTCGTAAAGTGTATGAGCATAAGCAGCACCTTTCACCAAGTACAGAAGATGCTTCCCTTTATACTTTTTGACAATATTCTCTTGAAGGTGATAATAGCATATTCCTCGTGTTGCCCAAGGAAACACCTTCTCACATGCATTTATAAAGCTTGTGTGCCTGTCAGAGACTATCACCAGAGGATGCTCAGCAGATACACAACTCGCCAATTTTGTGAAAAACCATTCCCAAGATTCATCATTTTCAGCATCTACGATCCCAAAAGCAAATGGATATATCTGAAAATTACCGTCTTGTGCGGCTGCAACCAACATAGTACCCTCATACTTTCCACTTTGGTGAGTCCCATCCACCACAATGACCCTTCTGCGATACTTAAAACCTTTGATAGAAGCTCCAAAAGCGAGAAAAAGATACTTAAATCTTTTCTGAGAATCAAGTTTTATAGCAGTGATAGAACCCGGATTTGTTGCCTTGATTTGCTCCAAATATGAAGGAATTCGCTCATACCCATCTTCCGCGGATCCTCTCACCAATTCTTGTGCATATAACAATGCTCTGTATGAAGTGGTGTAATCAAGTGTCATGCCAAACATGTTCTTCATTGCATCTTTGATATGCTGCGGATTCAACCCATCAATGATTCCAACACGATCTATGAAGAATCGACCAATGTACTTCGGAGTAGAGTGTTTCCGCCCAGCGATTCTGTCTCCGGTGGAACATGTATGAGTTTTCAAATACTTGGTTACCCAAAACGTCTTAGTCCCACGTTTCACACTTGCTCTGATCTTCCATTGACAACCACTAACCCGACATCTTGCCACAAAGAGAGTTTTTGTTGACTTGTAAACTCTGAAGGAGAACCTGCGCCTCACCGCTGTCAACCGCAACTCTGAAAGCAGTGCATCCTTGCTAGCAAAACTCTT
>CAKOAT010648487.1:0-20214 GCA_932364175.1 Eruca vesicaria subsp. sativa | reverse complement strand
TGGAGCTGGTAATGAGTAGCTAATCTCCACAGTGATTGTGCTCATGTCCAGGTTATAATCTTCTTGAGCCATTGCCACAAGTTCAGCATGTGTTGAATCTTCATTCAATAAAAACAATCTTGCTCCTTTGAAACGATCAACCACAAAATTCCAACAACCATCTTCCAACAACCATTCTCCATACACTGCACGTAACTGACGCATCATCTGAGATAGTAAAAATAAAACACATTAGCAAACATAGAAGAAAGAAAACGAAAGTTTATTAGAGATCGAAGCAGACGACTGAAATGTAAGTCGTCCAGACGACTAAACATTCAGTCGGCTGGTCAGCGCAGAGGTTATTTTTGCAATTGACTTTGAAATCTGTTAGTTGGGATGACTGAAATATCAGTCGTCTGGGTATGTTTGATAAAAAAAAATTTCAAAAAACACAGACGACTGAAATTTCAGTCGTCGAAGGTTAGTTTTGCTTTGACTAGAATATTTCAGAAGTTTGACTTTTTAGGACGACTTACATTTCATTCGTCTGAGAAAAAATGAAATATCAATATTTTATTGAAATTGGACGACTTACATTTTAGTCGTCGTAGGTTAGTTTTGCAATTGCGAAAATAAACTTCAATATTTAAAAAAATCTAGACGACTGAAATTTCAGTCGTCTATGGGACGACTTACAATTCAGTCGTCTAGGATTTACGAGGTTTGACCAGAATCTCGGAATAAAATCCTAGACGACTGAATTGTAAGTCGTCTGGCGGACGACGGAATTGTAAGTCGTCTTGAGAGTTGAAGTTTTTTTCACAATTGCAAAACTAACCTATTACTATTGAAATGTAAGTCGTGCGTTCCAATAAAATATTGATATTTCAGTTTTTTCACAGATGACTGAAATTTCAGTCGTCCTAGAAAGTCAAAATTCTGAAATTTTCTAGTCAAATGCAAAACTAACCTACGACGACTGAAATTTCAGTCGTCTAGATTCTTAAGATATTTTTTTGTAGCCAAAATAAAGTAGACGACTGAAATTTCGGTCGTTTCTGGAAACAAATTGCAAAGTCAATTGCAAAAATAACTTTTTCGTTAACTGGACGAAAGCAGACGACTGAAATTTCAGTCGTCTGGACGAACATATCGCAAAAAAAAAAACTCGATTTCATACCTTCAATTGGTGAGAGAACTTTCTTAGCACACATACGGCTTCTCCAAGCACTCGGAATCTTAAACGAAGGTAACCCACCCTGAATCGTTAGTTTCTTTCACTATGTGAACCCTAAAAAATGTAGAATCAAAATCTTGGGATTTTTAGCTCATTGTGCAGAGAAAGTGAGAGATATGTGTTGTTTAGTTCATGATAATAGAGAAAGAAGAAGGGTAAATGGAATTTGGAAGCATTAAGAGCTTCAAATTGGTTGTTCATGGTGGTTGGAGTATTGATGACAATGGCAATCTTGTGATTACTTGAAGATGATGAGGGTGAGATAGTAAAAATGTCATTTTCGTAAAAAAAAAAAAACAAAAAATTGGTGGCATTTTCGTGAATTATATGAACTTGTGGGGTGAATAGGGCAAAATTAAGTTCAAAAAAAAAAGATTAGTTTTGTGGTTGACTTCAAATTTCAGGTCAAATATGCAAAAAACCCTTAAAAAATTCAACATCTTTCTGATGTATATTACCTATAACACTTTGATGGGGTTTAATAGCAAATTCATGCATTATAATTTCAAATTCAACGTGTATGTCAATTCTCTTACAAATAAGTTAAACTAGATTTTGACCCGCGCTTAAAAGCGCGGAAATTTTTTATGACTAAAAATTTATATAATTAGGTTTTGTCATAATTTAAATAATATTTTGATATAATTTCAGTTCACCAAAATTTGTGATGATGATTGTTTTTCATTAGTTTTTAGTTTCAGTTTTTATATTTAGATTTTGGATTTTGGTTTTTAGTTTTTAAGTTTCTACTTTTCATTTTCAGTTTTTGGTTTGGGTTTTTAATTTTTAAACCCGCTGAGTTAGTTTGAACAAATATTACCAACAAACAAATCTTAAATAATCGAACATCTAATTTAAAACTGAAAAAAATGAAAACAAATTTAAAAAAAAAAAATTGAAATAGTTTATTTTGTAAATAAACAAAGCAAAAAAATATAATATGTGTTTTCAGCTTTTGGTTTTGGATTTTAGTTTTTAGATTTGGTTTTTGGTTTTGCTTTACATTTTTTTTAATCAGTAAACTATTTAAGAAAAATAAAAGAATAAATTATTTAAAAGTTACCATTGAAATTTATCAAAACAAAGTGATTGTTATTTAAAATAAAAAATATATTAACATGTTTTAAAGTACATGATTTAAATATATGATTAATAATGGATAATTTTGTTTAGTTAAAAATATTAAATACCTTTTGGGTCTGAAAATAATAATTGATTTTTTGATCTTTTAAGGTGAAAATTTATTCAATGTTTTTGGAGTTTTTTCTTAATACTAAGCGCAAAAACCAAACTATATAATTTGTTCAAAAAATAAAAGTAAGCCCAAAACTATATTCCATAAATAACCACTGGTTTAATTTAAGTATAATTAGTAGATTTCCATATTCCATATTTTGATGATATATATTCTTTTAGAACATTCCATATTTGTTAGAGAAAATATGTGTTTGTGGTATACACATAGATATCTGCCGTATTTTGAAGGTAGTTTACATTAAGGTCGTCTTTTTACATTAATTTTGTTGGTTTAATTAAGTAATACGGTTCAATCAATTATATGACTTATATTATTTGTAACATTTTAGAAAGAGTCCAAATTTAAATGACAACTTGTATCAGTAGATAAAAGAAATGACTCTATTTTAATAGAGTAGATTTTCACTATCACCTATCTATATTATTTCATTATTGGAATTTACTATAACTACTTGATATCGTTTGCTATTTGTCTTTCTACACTGGAAATTGTTGTTTTCCTATTAAAGAAATTCAGTTATATAACTTATTCAAACTAGTACCAAGCCAGATCTTCAAAGCAAATAAATATATATTTGATTCAAAAATTTTGTTCTTGTATATGATGTGGAACTGATTGTGATATTAATATACAAGTCGCTATATTTTCTCTAAGACTACCTTTAATAGAAGAATGACCCACACGTAAAGTCAGTCTTTGTTTACTATTTTCCTTTTCGTTTGAAGCACGTTGTTTTCTCACGTCGATAAATCAGAAAAGCCACATGACCAAGTCATGGGACCCCCACTAAAACACAACTTTTCTTTGTCTTTTTCACTATTTTATTACAAAGAAACTTCGACGTTGTTGCAACGAAATGATCCTCGCTTATTCTTTGCCTCTATTAGTCTTCGGTTCTCACTTATAATAAATGATGAGTTTTTGGGTTGAAGACAACTCAGAACAAACACACCTCAAAGAAAAACAATGAGCTCCTCTGACTCTTCCTCCGCGGAAACCCGTCTAGCCACGGCTAAAACGGTTCTCACAACCGCGGCATCGGTGGCTGCAACCGCAATGCTAGCTAAATCACTAGTCCAAGACTATTTGCCTGACGAGGTGCACCAATACATCTCCTATGGCTTCCGCGTCATCTTTGGCTACTTCTCATCTCAAATGACAATAGTCATTGAAGAGTTTGAAGGGTTTGTCCACAACGAAGTCTACGAGGCCGCGGAGGCCTATCTAGCCACCAAGATCTCTCCATCAAACAAAAGAATCAAAGTGAGTAAACACGAGAAAGAAAACAACTACAATGTCACCGTGGAACGTGACGAGGAAGTTGTGGATACCTTCAACAAAGTCAAGTTCCGGTGGGTTCTCCATTGCCGCCATGTTGAATCCAAGAACTTCCACAACCCACGGGATCTAAACTCCACACTCAGATCTGAAGTCAGATCATTCCAGCTCACCTTCCACAAGAAGTTTAAAGACATGGCTCTTGAGTCTTACTTGCCATTCATGGTCAAAAGAGCTGCTACGGTGAAGCAAGAAAAGAAAACACTCAAGATCTTCACTCTTGACCCAGATAACATGTATGGGACTTACTCAGAGGCTTGGACCTCTGTGATTCTTGACCATCCTTCTACCTTCAAGACCATAGCAATGGATGCAGATGTCAAGAAAAATGTGATGGACGATCTAGACCAGTTTGTGCAGCGGAGAGACTTCTATAAAAGAGTTGGTAAGGCTTGGAAGAGAGGGTACTTGTTGTATGGTCCACCAGGTACAGGAAAGTCAAGCTTGATCGCAGCCATGGCTAATCATCTCAACTTTGATGTTTATGACTTAGAGTTGACCGCGGTTAGCAACAACTCTGAGCTACGGAGAATTTTGATTGCTACTGCTAACCGCTCTATTCTTGTTGTGGAAGATATCGACTGTTCTATCGAGCTGAAAGATAGGTCAGGTGATGAACCACCTCCTCGTGAGCCAGAAGAAAGTAATGACCCACGTTACAAAAAGGTGACACTGTCTGGACTATTGAACTTCATAGATGGTCTATGGTCAAGTTGCGGCGACGAAAGGATCATAATATTCACAACCAACTACAAAGAGAAGCTAGACGCAGCGTTGTTGAGGCCAGGACGCATGGATATGCACATTCACATGTCGTACTGCACACCGAGTGCTTTCAAAGCTCTTGCTTTCAACTATTTGCAGATCAAAGAACATAAGCTTTTCAGTAAGATCGAGGAAGGTATTGAGGCAACGGAGGTTAGTCCAGCGGAGGTGGCAGAACAATTCATGAAGAATGACACTGTTGATAAGATTCTTGAAGGTTTGGTTGAGTTCTTGAAAGTGAAAAAGATCCAAAACGAAGAAGAGAAAGCCAAAAAGGAAGAGAAAGAGTTGGAGAACAAGGACAAGACCATCAAGGGAAAAGATTCGGAGGTTAAGAAAAACGAAGTGGTGGATGAACAGGTTACGAGGAATGATCGTCTTGACATGATTCTTGAGGGTATGGTCGAGTTATTAAAAGGCAAGAAGATCGACAACGACCAAGATAAGACCAAACATGAGGAGGCGAGTGATATTAACTTGTGAGATTTAGAAGAGTGTTAAGTATAACATGAGTTCATTGTTGTTGTATTTTTTGGGATGGTATAACATTACAAATTAATAAGCAAGATATGGATCCAGATAGACCACTTGAAGGAGCAACACATGGAAAGATCCATAGCACATCATTCAGAAAATAGATCCATTGCACATCATACGAATCAGACCATCAAAAGCAAAAACAAAAAAAAAGGTTAAAGTACTAAAAGAAAATTGATCACTCCGGAGATATATCACATATCAGTAAAGTTACCCGAGACTTGCAGAGTCAACTCGAACTTCACTCTCTCAAACCTAATGTTTACAATTATCAGATTCCTTGATAATAAAGTCATAACATTTTAGTTTTACGATAGAAACATTTTTTTTTGGGATTCACTTGATGATATAATTGAAAACTCATAGAGTTAAAAAGACCAGCACTTACCCAATAAGGTAAAGAGTAACTTTTCACTGATTTTGAGAAATTTTCCAATTCTATGCTTCTAATCTAAATTCTGGAGAAATAGAAGATTATACGAGAAATTATAAACAACTCCGGGATTTAAACTCTAAATTCATGATGCAAAAAATATTAATAAACCCTTGACGGGAGTTCCACATTGTTAAAAGTTGTAAGACTGCATTATGTTAGAGCAATATTATTGCTGGGACAAAATGTTGAGTTCTTAGCTTTTTGTATTACTATTTTTATACTAAGAGACAATGTTAAGAGACAATAGCAAAAATGCAGATTATTGGTAGAAACTTTATGCTGTATCTTAGTAAATAAGTTATTTATGTTAATTAGTAATAACATATAAAAATGTGTTTAAAAAAAATATAACATTACAATGAGATACAAGACTACACACTATGAAAAAAAAGCTTATATGATTATTATTTTGTTTCCAGCTGAAGATAGTGAACCTTATTAGAACGTCCAGTTAGTTGATGGAATCTGCAGTAGTCAAAAACCAAATAAAATATGCAAGAAAGTAGGTTGTTTAACTTCTCAATGCATATGGGATATGGCCGCATTAAAAAAAAAAGACACATGAGAATCACACTAGACAGAGGAGACCAACATTGAGAAATTAACTAACCTTCTCTTTGGCAATTTCAGCTGACTCTTCTTGGCTGATAGTCCTTTTAGATGATTTGGGATCGGCAATAATGCTGGAGTTCTCTTGAAAAGATGCATACATTTTCTGCACTGTATCTAGTAAAAAGCGGTCACCACCATGTCTTGCTATGAAAGAAACAGAAACAAGACACTTGATCTCATGGTGTCCCAACGGCACAATCACCTAAACTATCAGAACCAATAAGTGTTCACAGACACATAAACATGTGAATTGCGTTTGCTAATGCTGTCTGGTAAGTGATTGATTTGTTGTTGATAGTCTTTGGAGTTTATCTCTTTGCTGCCTAGTTTTTGAGGTAGAGTTGGCAATGTTGGGAATGCCATATGTATACTTATGGCAATACAAAATATATATTTTTATTGCCTCTTGAAGATTCTCAACTCAGCAGCGCCACGTATATAAGTTTCCAGGTCTCCAAGTAGAATCGCTTTGAGCTGAAGCATTCAAAAGAGAAGAAAAGACTGTATGATCATAATAAATGTGAAAACACCCTGATACTAATCACTCTAAAACCTTACTTTGAATCTGGCATGTAATCAACATGCATCTATCTACACAAGTCTAAATTAGCAATTTTATTTCAAGAAATTCAGAGATTCAAAGTTTAAATTAGCAAATAGAGATTGATACTATTCAAACTTAATGAACGATAATAATCGAAGTAGAAGACGCATAGAGAGAGATACGAACGAATGGAGAATCAAAAAGCAATATATACTTAATACCTTACAAGGTAAGAGTGCCGGTGATGAAGGTGAGAGAAGTGAATCTGGCGGAGGAGAGAATGGTGGCGATGGCGGCGAGGGGGGGATCGAGGGGAGATTGGTTTTGTCGAGAGAAGACGACATCGACTCCGTCGTATGGAGCACCACACCCAATCTGCATCTGCCACATGGCACTTAAAGGACGACCGAATAAGAGCACCATTATTGGTGTATCTTACGTGATATCTTTAAGGGGGGGGGGGGGTCACAAAAATTGCAGAACCGAAGAAGAAAGTATGTTAATTAGGGACATTTTGGTTTGGTCCTTAGGACTGTTTGCAACTCCATTAATACGTGGCAGTTTCCGATTGGTCTATTTTTTTCTTTTTAAATCAGAAAACAAAATAAATTAGGAACTCAAGTCTTTACCGATAATTTTACCCTAAACTTCTTAATTAAGGTCTGTTTGTAAGCATTTTAATAGTTTTTTTATTTATTTTTCGATCCAGAAACACTAAAATATAGGTCTAAGAAGTGTGATAATGTTACTTTTTTTTTTCTTGGTCAGCCGCTCATCTAAAGCTAGATCAAGTGGTGATCAGACGAGTCAATCCTCCTAAGAGCATCTCCATCTGACCTGGTGTGATCTATATGGGAAAAAGTAAATCCTTTTCTTCTCGCCTCTTTAGCTAAACCATCCGCTCGATCATTCCGACTTCGAGGAATATGAGTAATCCTCATATCCTCAAAGTCCTCCTATAGTCTCATAAGCCTCTCTATCTCTGTTGTGAAGGTTGGCCATTCCTCCGGATTAGTAGACATGTCTACTAAGTCCGCACAGTCCGTCTCAATCCTCACTAAGTTGATCCGCAGATCTCTCAAGCATGAGACTGTCCAGAGTAGCCCTTCCATCTCTGCATGCAGGGCTGACCGACTTCTCCTACACGCCCGCTGTCTGACCCATTCATGACCCATTCGATCCTTAAAACACCACCCTAAGCCCCTAACGCTGCCATGATCGATCCATGATGCATCAATTTGGCAGGTCGAGATTTGGGGGGTCCCAGAGGGTTCTGTCTCGATCTCCAAGGAGAAATGAAACAAAGGAGCCTCCTCGATTTCCTCTCTTATGTTCGCTTTTCTCCAGTACTCTGCCTCAAGAGACGCGTGTTGGAGAGTATCCATTGGGGAAATGACTTTCCCATTAAAGAGTTTGTCGTTCCTCGCCTTCCAGATGTACCAGCAGATCCATGGGAAGGTGTCGAATTGTGGACTCCGTGGAGCCACTTCTTTTCTTTTCCAAAAAAGGAAGTCTATATTTTGATATATAGAAGTACTTGGGAAGACACCCGGAATGGACGGATAGTCCGATAAAGCCCAAACCTGCAAGGCAGGGGGGCACTCAAAGATAAGGTGGTTAATTGACTCCACTGGGCCAGCACATCTAGGACAACTCCTATCGGTGCCCAGGTGTCTGTAGGTGAGTCTCTCTGCTGTCGCCACACATCCTGAGATAGCTTGCCACAAGAAGTGCTTCATCTTGTTTGGAGCATCTATCTTCCATACGTGGCTCTAGAGGCCTGTGATACTCGGTTGGAGCACAAATTCATGTGTAGGCCTTGGTTTGTTCGATTGCAGTAGTTCATAGTCGGTTTTAACAGAGTATACTCCTGTCTTTGTGTGGTCCCAGACATATCCATCCAGAGCAGACGAGCATGAGGGTTTTAGCCCAAGGATTAGGTATATCCTCAGGCTTGAAATATTCTCTCAAAAATTGTGTATCCCACTCTTTGGTATCATTCCTAATAAGGGCTTGAACCGGGAGGCTGGGGAGTCTATAGACAATATGATCAGCAGGTCTTGGTGGCCGGGCCACCGAGTCGGGGATCCAGTGCTCGCTCCAAACCCTCGTGTCTCGACCCGAACCAATCCTCTTTCGTAGTCCGGAAAGGAGTAGAGGTTTTGCTGCCATAATACTGCGCCAGCCATAAGAAGGGGAGTATGTTCGTCGGTCTTCTAAAGGAGAGGTGTTGTAATAGTATCTCCCTTTTAGGACACGTGCCAGTAGTTAGTTCGGGTAGTGTATCAATCGCCATAATTGTTTCTCAAGAAGTGCTAAGTTGAAATCATGGAGATCACGAAAACCTAGTTCCCCTAAATCCTTAGGAGTACAGATTTTGTCCCATGATATCCAATGCAAACCTCTGCTGTTCTGTTTTGAGCTCCACCAAAATTTTGAATTCGTGCATCTTAGTCTATCTGTGATGCCTTGAGGGATCAAATAACACGACATCGGATATGTCGGAATTGCTTGGGCCACTGCTTTAATCTGGACCTCTTTTCCCCCTTTGGACAGTAATCTGGAAGACCAATTGTTTACTCGTCCATTTAGCCGATCTTATACGTATGAAAAAAACTTTAGTTTTCGAGCCACAGATCTGTTCGGGCAGTCCAAGGTACATCCCCATACCTCCTTCAGTCTCAAAAAAGTCTCAAAGCTGCCAGTCGAGATATCCTTCGTCTGGTTCAAGAGTGGATCAAAGCTTCCAGTCTCAAAAAAGTCTTGTACCAGTCGAGTGATATCTTGATGCATCTCGTTCCAGAATTTCTGGAAAAGCTTACTAGTCATACCATCCGGTCCTGGAGCTTTATCCGGGTTAATATCAAAAAGGGCTCTCCGAATCTCCTGTTCCGACGGTACCTCTAAGAGTAACCTATTGTCGGCCTGAGATACTTTTTCTGTAATGAACCGAAGGGAGGTGTCAACCTCTGTCGGAGAGGAGGTGGAGAAGAGATCTCGAAAGTATTGAACCGCAACGGTCTCCACCTCGATTTCACTCTCTACCAACCTCCCATGCTTGTCTTTTATACTTATGATTCGATTCTGTGCTCGTCGTTGTTTTGTAGTGGCGTGATGGAATTTTGTGTTTTTATCCCCATACTTATGCCATTGGTCTCTACTCTTTTGTTCCCAGAAAGTGTTCTCCTCTCTAAACGCCGTTATCAATTGTCACCTCAAATCTTCTAGTTCCTCAGTCGTGGAATTTTCATCATCTTGGGCCAAGTCAATCCTGTTTTTTAAATTTTCAATCAGGACCGCTGAATTTGTCGGATTGTATTTTTTTTTCCAAGTAGTGATCTTGTTTAACTTTTTGATGAAAATTCCGGACATGAATGTCATCAAATTGTCCCCATCCCGAAATTACCGCTTCCTTAAATCCCGGCTTGCCTATCCACCTCTTGTCAAATCTAAAATTCTTCTTTTTAGTACTCCGAGATGATGATTGAATCCTTGTAAGGACTGGTCTATGATCCGACCCCCATAGCTGTAAATATTCCACAATACTATGGTTAAACAGGTCGTGCCATTCTTCATTTGCCACTGCTCTATCAAGTTTGCATTTAACTTTTCCATTTTTCCTTTTCCCCACCCATGAAAACGAGTTTCCTTTATATGGGAAGTCAAGCATTCCACAGTTTTCCAACATGATTCGGAAAGGGAGGAAAGAACTCTCTGAGCGACGTCTTCTTCCCCTCTTTTCATAGTTGCTTGTGAGCTCGTTGAAATCTCCCATCATTAACCACGCACCTGTACGGGTTGTACTCATACGTGACAGTCGTTCCCAAACCAAATCACGGTATCTGGTGTCAGGTTCTCCATACAGAAATGTCATAAAAATAGCATGTCCTTCAAGTCTAGTTTCAATATCGATCATATGCTCATCCGCATATAAAATACGGACCGAGGGATCATCCATATAGAAAAGTGCTAGACCACCGCTTCGACCCACCGGGTCCACGGTACAAACATGGTCATATCCAAAAGAAACTTGCACTTCTTGCATAAAATTCTGATTGTTTTTAGTCTCCGACAGAAAAAGAAATTTAGGTAAAAAACAGTGAAACAACTCATGTAGGTGCTCCTTGGTCAAGGGTGCTCTCGCCCCTTGACAGTTCCATGCGATTGTGTTCATCTCGGGATCTTCGGGGGTTTATTGTTTCCCCCCTTTACTGCCATGTTTTGATTTTTTTGACCTCTTTTGTTGATTCCTTAGGGTGAAGAGCTCAGCCCAAAGATGGTGAACTTTCCATTGCTGCCACAAGTGGGCTTTTATTAGCATTAGACATGTTTGGTGAGGCCCGACCCATCACCAACATTCTCTTCTTCAGCGAGAGACCCGCCGCGTTGGGATTCGGCGATCCCTTCTTCTTCGACGCCGATAGGCCAGGCGTGGATGGTGGCGTGCGAACAGGGAGCTTCTTCTTGGCCTGCTTTTTTAGTTTTGGAGCAATTCCAGCCTTTGGGCTCCCTGTCTCTGGGCTCCCTTTCCACCACCGGGGAATTTCATGCTTTGTCGATGCCTTTTTCTCTGTAGAAGCCGGCTTCTTAACCTCCTCTTCCTCCTCCATCAAGAGATCGTCTTCCTCCATTATCTCCTCTATATCGAAACTTCCACCTTCCTCCTCCCAATCCTCATCCTCCAGAATCTTTTCCGCATCAGGGTCCTCCAAGTATGTGGGCTGTTCCTCCATAGCTCTCTCTGTGGTTAATCGGGGTTCATATATCTCTTCATTCTCTTCTTCTTCCACAGTTTGATCATACCAACTTTTTGAATTTTTAACTTTAGGGACCTTTAGAACTGAAGGAATTATGGCGCATACAGCATGATTAATATCATTCTCGAAAGTTAAGCTTTTCTTGGCTGAGCTTCCCGCATCAGATAACTCTTCAAAGTCTGATACTTTCCCCTTTTGTTTATGTTCCTCTGTTAGCTTCTTATGAGAAGAAGATCTTGACTTTCTTTCTCTTATGTGTTGTGGTGAGGACGAGATGTAGTGAGCTTCCTCATCTTTCTCCATTACATTCTTTTAAGTGGAGATTAACCGTAGGGACTCAGTAGGGTGGTCAGCCAGGGGTTCTTTTGCAGCTAAAATCTGATTACTGTCCGACTGGTTTCTTGAGCTTTTTGAGAGTGTAGGCTGAAAAAGCGTTCTCGCACATGATTTGGGGAGGCGGTGCTGTGTCGAGCCAAGGGGAAATGCTCAGACGATGTTCTCTCATTCTCACCATGTCGTTTATACTTGTGTCGGTGATCTTCAGGTACGACTTTTGCATCATGTTCGGTTGTAGTGGACTCTGATTACGGCCCATAAAAACTATTTTTCTCCATTATTAATAGATATTTTAATATTTTATACAGATAAAAAAATTATTTAATTTCTTATATTTATAAAAAGAAAAACATCATTAGTCATTTATCTATTCAAAATTTAACCAATAAAAAATAGATGCCAACATTAACTATTAATAAGTTTTATATTAAAAATTGAAAATATTATCTATTTTGAAACAAAAATTTCTCTTAAAACGTTAAATATTGAAAAGACTTGCGGATTCTGCGGATAACCCACTATTCCAAAACGCTACGGGGCGGATCTGAGTCATTTGACCCCTTTCGCAGCACTAATTGCCTTATGCCAGCAACCAAGACTCTGGGCAGGCTATCGAGTTTTTAAAAATTAAATGGGCCGTAATCGTAGCCCACTATACACCATTCATTTAGTGATCCAGCTCCAATTAAATAATCCCAATCTCATCCCTAATTATCTCAAAATCTTGCTACCAGAGGTTTCTTGAAAGGGTTTAGTGATCGCAGAAGAAGGGCTTTCATCTTTCCACGCTCGACCACCAAAGAAACACAAGAAGCTATTTCTTTAAAGTATCTCCTTAAACTCTCACAATTCTTATTTCTTTTTAATCATCTAGATTTCAGTTTCAATTTATATGCTCATCATAGAAATCTTATCACCGTTCGATCAACCTAATCAGATTTATCCCTACCGCACGTAACCTAGTAGCAGATACAGTACTGTTGTTACATATTCATCTTACACAATTATTATTTTTGTCTATATTTTATTATTTTTTGTTAGTTTCTTGTTTCTGAACCGACTAACGTTTTGTTTATTCTTATTTTTGATGACCGAAAGGAGATGAGTTCGTCTGATTCATCTTACCTAGCCACCGCCAAAACAGCTCTCACAACGGTTGCATCAGTTGCTGCAGCCGCAATGCTAGCTCGAACAGTGGTCCAAGACTACATGCCAGCAGAGGTTCATGACTTCATCTCCTCTGGCCTTCGCAAATGCTTCAGCTACTACGGTTTTCAAATGACAATTGTGATTGAAGAGTTTGGAGGCTTTGAAAACAACCAAGTGTTTGAAGCCGCAGAGGCTTACCTATCCTCCAAGATATCTAACTCCACTAGAAGAATCAAAGTCAACAAACTTGAGAAACAGAGCAACTTCAGCGTCACCGTTGAACGCGACGAGGAAGTAGTGGATACTTTCGACGGCGTCAAGCTCACCTGGGTCCTCGTGTGCAGTCCCGTGAAGAAGAAGGACTTTCGCAACCCTCGAGATCTGAACTCTACTTTGAAATCAGAAGTGCGTTCTTACGAGCTCAGGTTCAACAAGAAGTTGAAGAAGATGGTTCTTGAATATTACTTACCGTTTGTGGTGGAGCAAGCTTCTTTGATGAAGCAAAAGACTAAAACGCTTAAGATCTTTACTCTCAGTGCGTATTCTGAGTGGACCTCTGTGACTCTCGACCATCCTTCCACGTTTCAGACTCTTGCCATGGATCCGGAGATGAAGAAGAACTTGGTAGAGGATCTTAACTGTTTTGTGCAGCGTAAAAGCTTTTACGAGAGAGTAGGGAAAGCATGGAAGAGAGGGTACTTGTTGTATGGTCCACCTGGTACAGGAAAGTCAAGCTTGATCGCAGCCATAGCTAATCATCTTAACTTTGATATTTATGACTTGGACTTGGCATCGGTTAAGAGCAATGCTGAGCTCCGTATGTTACTCATGTCTACTGCAAACCGTTCAGTTTTGGTTGTAGAAGATATTGATTGTTCCATTGAGTTTAAGGATAGGACTACTGATGAGCCCAGTGATCTTCTGGATAAACCGGTAATGCATTTTTATCATTCAATAAACTGTTAGATCGTAATTAGGTATTATAGCTTAAGCTCATACATGATTTTTTTTCAGGTTACACTATCTGGTCTATTGAATTTTGTGGACGGACTATGGTCAAGTTGTGGTAACGAGCGGATCATAGTGTTCACTACTAACTACAGAGAAAGATTGGATCCAGCATTGTTGAGGCCAGGACGTATGGACATGCACATTCACATGTCGTATTGTACACCCGCTGCTTTTAAGGTCTTGGCTTCAAACTATCTTGAGATTGAAGATCATATACTTTTCAAGGAGATTGAGGAACTTATCCGGGAAATAAAAGTTACACCAGCAGAGATAGCTGAGCAGTTGATGAGGAATGACTCTGTGGATCAAATACTCAAAGGCTTGATTGTGTTCTTAAAAGTCACGAAATTTGAAACTGAAGAGATGTAAAAGGCCAAAAGAAAATTAAAAATGATGAAAGATGGAGGCCAGAAGATAATATATTAGTTTCTAATATTAGTTTATTATTTTATAATTATATTAGAATGATGATTTCCAAATATATTTTATTTGCATTACTTACCAAAAAAAAAAAGATGGTTTATGGAAAACCATGTGTAATAGCCTTACTTAAATAATGTTGTAGGTTCCATATAATTTTTTTACTAGGCGCGGAAAATTTTTGATTTTCAAAAATTTTAAGTATATACCTATTATTTTGAACGTTGTATTTCAAGTGTTCAAAAAACAGTGCTAAAAAGAAAGAACATTGTATTTTGAATTGTACGTTATTGAGATTAAAATTATCGTATTCTAATGTATATGTGAGTATTTTTTGTGATCTTTGAATTTGTGTTGTTCGTATACTTAACCTAAATGATTTTAATACTTACAATTTATTGTTTTTCTAAAAGTAAAAAAATAATGATATATTAATGTATCTAATACATGTCAAATGATAGTATAATATACATCTTTATCATTATATGTAAATAACCATTTATTGTTTTTATTTTTAACACAAATTTCTTAAAATATTTTTATTTTAAAAATTATATATATATATAATAAAATAGTTTAAGTCTGGAAGATTAATTTTTATATAGTTTATGTACAATTTAAAAAAGAATGTAAGATATTATATGTTGATAACTGAATAAAAAGCTGAATTTATGATTTGAAAACTAAATATTTATATTTTTTATGCTTATATTCACCAACATCATTATTGATATTTATAACTCACTATGTTTAAAAAAAAAAAAATTAAAATAATAATCTAATTTAAGAAATTAAATTCATCACCGATTATGTTGTTTAAACTATATTTGAAAGTTTTTTAAACCTATATTTTGAGCATAACATTACTATTAGTGAATTAAATTTATTTAATTAAAAATATTATACAAAAAAATTAATTTATTTTATATAATGTTGGGATTATATAATTTTGAATATTTAAAATCAATTGGGCCATAAAAAGGTAATTTGAAATCCAAGAAAATTATGGATTAAAATAATTTAATTTGGAACATTTGACTCTATGAGGAGAATATAAACTCCTATGAGTAAGTTTCTGTTTTGGAAGTTGCGGGCTTCCCATCAATGAAACAGCCTAACCAAAAGTTTGTTCTTATAGAAATTTCTTTCGAGTTCATCAAACTTTTTTTGGATGGTAAAAGTTGATGGTGGAGCCACTGTTTTTTTTCCTAAAGTTCTTTGGAGTCTTTTTTTTTGATGAGTGTGATGTTGATGTCGATGAAATAATGAGTTTCATAGGGAATTATTTGATGTAAAATTATACATTTTTCTTTCTTTTTTTTTGTTTAATATAGCATTTCATTTTTTATATTGTACATTACTTATTTATTTATTTTTAAAATTTTAATATCAGTTTTTAATGCAGTAATCCATTTTTAAAATTTTACATATTTAATTATTATTTATTTTTCCTTATATTTTGTATTGCCGTTTCTTATACTTTATATTACGTAATATCTATTTTACATTTTAGTTAATAATAATAATAATCTGCTCTCTGGAGCCTCAAAAGGCTCTATTAGTATAGATTTTTCGGTATTATGAGCCTTGTGAGGCTCCAGAAAGCGTCCACAAAAGCGTAATAACTCTGTTTAAAAAAGATGCCACGTGGCAGCATTAATATTATTACTTTATTATACAGATACAACTTTTTAACAAATTCTTGGTCTTCAGGTATGGAGATGAATGCTCCGAGGAGTTTGTTTGGGTCTGCGAGTCTCGGAGAGATTGCTATATTCGCTGGTGGAATTGATTCTCAGAGGAAGATTCTTGATTTCGCTGAGATGTAAAACTCTGAGGTTCAGACTTGGAAAACTCTTCCGAGGATGAACAAGCCGAGGAAGATGTGTTCAGCTGTTTTCATGAACGGAAAGTTCTATGTCATTGGTGGTATCGGTGGTGCTGATTCCAAACTCTTGACATGTGGGGAAGAGTATGACTTAGAGACCAATAAATGGACTCATATCCCTCACTTGTCGCCTTCAAGAAGCCGTACTGATGTGTATAGCTTATGGAGCCTCAAAAGGCTCATTTTATTAGTTAAGATTTAATGTACTATTTCCATTTTTAAATTATATAATACTTATTATTTATTTTTCTTTATACTGTGTATTTCTATTTCTTATACTTTATTTTACTTAATATCTATATTTTACATTTTAAGATAGATGTTTAATGATTAATGTACTTTTCCATTTTTAATTGTCTATTTGCTTATTATTATTAATATTATTTATTTATTTAATATATCTATATTTTACATTTTAAGATAAATGTTTAATTATAAATGGACTTTTCCATTTTTCAATTGTGTATTTTCTTATTAATGTTATTTTCTCATATTCTATATTTACTTAATAATATCTACATTTTGCATTTTAGATAGATGTTTAATGCTTAATGTACTTTTTTATTTTTTAAATTGTGTATTTTCTTATTATTATATATATAATTCTAATATTATATATTAAAATGTAAAAATATACATTATATCAATATTTCGAAAATGTAAAACTAAACATAACAAGGTAATAATATTATGATTATTTTTTAAAAAATGTAAAATTGTGATCTTACATATATTTAATGTAATATTTCCATTTCTAATGTTTTATATTTAGATATTATTTTTATTTTCCAAATTTTATATATATCATGGTAATCTTACATATGTTTAAAGTAGTATTTCCATTGTATAATGTTGTATATTTACATATTAGTTATTATGTTCGAAATTATATTTATTAGCAATATTAAAACTATACATTATATCAATATTTTGAAAATGTAAACTTAAACATATACTAATAAAAAGAGCCTTGTGAGGCTCCAGAGAGCGTCCACATCAGCGTAGAAACTCTATTTAAAAAGATGCCACGTGGCATCATTATTATTATTACTTTATTATACAGATAAAACCTTTTAAGAAATTTTTGGTCTTCTGGTATGAAGACGAATGCTCCGAGGTGTTTGTTTGGATCCGGGAGTCTCGGAAAGAGATTGCTATATTTGCTGGTGGAATTGATTCTCAGAGGAAGATTCTTGATTTCGCTGAGATGTATAACTCTGAACTTCAGACTTGGACAACTCTTCCGAGGATGAACAAGTCGAGGAAGATGTGTTCAGGTGTTTACATGGACGGGAAGTTCTATGTCATTGGTGCTATCGGTCGTGCTGATTCCAAACTCTTGACATGTGGGGAAGAGTATGNCCTCCAAGAAGCCGTACTGATGTGTATAGCTTATGGAGCCTCAAAAGGATCATTTTGTTAGTTAAGATTTAATGTACCATTTCCATTTTTAAATTATATAATTACTTATTATTTATTTTGCTTTATACTGTGTATTTCTATTTCTTATACTTTATTTTACTTAATATCTATATTTTACATTTTAAGATAGATGTTTAATGATTAATGTACTTATTCTATTTTAATAGTCTATTCACTTATTTTTATTATTATTATTATTATTGTTATTATTATTATTATTATTATTGTTATTATTTATATTATTTATTTATTTAATATATCTAATTTTACATTTTAAGACAGATGTTTAATTATTAATGCACTTTTGCATTTTTCAATTGTGTATTTTCTTATTAATGTTATTTTCTTATATTATATATTTACTTTACAATATCTATATATTGCATTTTAGATAGATGTTTAATGCTTAATGTACTATTTTCATTTTTTAAATTGTGTATTTTCTTATTATTATATATATATTTCTTATATTATATATTAAAATGTAAAACTATACATTATATGAATATTTTGAAAGTGTCAAACTAAACATAATAAGGTAATAATATTATGATTATTTTTTAAAAATGTAAAATGGTGATTTTACATATGTTTAATGTAGTATTTCCATTTCTAATGTTTTATATTTACATATTATTTTTATTTTCAAAATTTTATATATATCATGGTAATCTTACCTATGTTTAATGTAGTATTTCCATTTATAATGTTGTATATTTACATATTAGTTATTATGTTCGAAATAATATTTATTAGTAATATTAAAACTATACATTATATCAATATTTCGAAAATGTAAACTTAAACATATACTAATAAAAGAAGCCTTGTGAGGCTCCAGAGAGCGTCCACATCAGCGTAGAAACTTTGTTTAAGAAGATGTCACGTGGCATCGTTATTATTATTACTTTATTATACAGATACAACATCTTAACAAATTCTTGGTCTTCTGGTATGAAGATGAATGCTCCGAGGTGTTTGTTTGGATCCGGGAGTCTCGGAGAGATTGTTATATTCGCTGGTGGAATTGATTCTCAGAGGAAGATTCTTGATTTCGCTGAGATGTATAACTCTGAACTTCAGACTTGGACAACTCTTCCGAAGATGAACAAGTTGAGGAAGATGTGTTCAGGTGTTTACATGGACGGGAATTTCTATGTCATTGGTACTATCGGTCGTGCTGATTCCAAACTCTTGACATGTGGGGAAGAGTATGACTTAGAGACCAAGAAATGGACTCATATCCCTGACTTGTCGCCTCCAAGAAGCCGTACTGATGTGTATAGCTTATGGAGCCTCAAAAGGCTCATTTTGTTTGTTAAGATTTAATGTACCATTTCCATTTTTAAATTATATAATTACTTATTATTTATTTTGCTATATACTGTGTATTTCTATTTCTTATACTTTATATTTTTTAATATCTATATTTTACATTTTTAGATAGATGTTTAATGATTAATGTACTTTTCTATTTTTAATAGTCAATTTTCTTATTATTATTATTATTATTATTATTATTATTATTATTATTATTATTAATATTATTTATATTATTTATTTATTTAATATATCTATATTTTACATTTTAGGATAGATGTTTAATTATTAATGCACTTTTCCATTTTTCAATTGTGTAATTTCTTATTAATGTTATTTTCTTATATTATATATTTACTTTACAATATCTGTATATTGCATTTTAGATAGATGTTTAATGCTTAATGTACTATTTTCATTTTTTAAATTGTGTTTTTTCTTATTATTATATATATATAATTCTTATATTATATATTAATATGTAAAACTATACATTATATGAATATTTTGAAAATGTAAAACTAAACATAATAAGGTAATAATATTATGATTATTTTTTAAAAATGTAAAATGGTGATTTTACATATGTTTAATGTAGAATTTCAATTTCTAATGTTTTATATTTACATATTATTTTTATTTTCAAACTTTTATGTATATCATGGCAATCTTACATATGTTTAAAGTAGTATTTCCATTTATAATGTTGTATATTTACATATTAGTTATTATGTTCGAAATTATATTTATTAGTAATATTAAAACTATACATTATATCAATATTTTGAAAATGTAAACTTAAACATATACTAATAAAAGGAGCCATGTGGGGCTCCAGAGAGCGTCCACATCAGCGTAGAAACTCTATTTAAAAAGATGTCACGTGGCATCATTATTATTATTATTACTTTATTATACAGATAAAGCTTTTTAATAAATTTTTGGTCTTCTAGTATGAAGATGAATGCTCCGAGGTGTTTGTTTGGATCCGGGAGTCTCAGAAAGAGATTGCTATATTCGCTGGTGGAATTGATTCTCAGAGGAAGATTCTTGATTTCGCTGAGATGTATAACTCTGAACTTCAGACTTGGACAACTCTTCCGAGGATGAACAAGTCGAGGAAGATGTGTTCAGGTGTTTACATGGACGGGAAGTTCTATGTCATTGGTGCTATCGGTCGTGCTGATTCCAAACTCTTGACA
>CAKOAT010647376.1:156575-195641 GCA_932364175.1 Eruca vesicaria subsp. sativa | reverse complement strand
CAGTTCAACGCAGATTCGGAATAAGAACCTCTTTGCTCTCTGTTTTCGTTTATTCTAATTTTAATTCTAAGTATTTTCGTCATCTTATTTTCGTTGTGCGGTTCTCGCAGATAGCCGGTTCCTCTGGAAACTTAGGGTTTTCCCGAAGTTTCCTTATTTACGATTTATTTGACAGTAGGGTGAAATCGACTCCCACAGTAGCAGTTACAGTTCATTGAAAAAAACTGTTACTTTTATTATTTTCTATTTGTGTTTTATTTATTTCAAATCCAAGGAAGACGAGTTTCCACACGAATCGACGATGACTAGCTAGCATTGATCGACAGAGCATCAGGAGTATTGGTCGCCACTTAACTGTATTGATCAATACTCATACCCAAGTTAGGTATACCGTTTTACCTTGTTAAATTTAGTACTTATCATTTATTCTTCCACCAATCTTGGACTGTATAAATGTGGTGACAGTGTTTTTAAGTCTGGGGAGGTTCTACTAATATTTTGTTTTGAGTTTTATATCTAAAATCCAAGGAGATAGATTACCTTCTTATCGACCGACGAGAACATGTCGATATCGATTGACACAACATCACCTGCAACGATCGATGCATCCATTTACACATCGATCGATACTGTTTCCGGTCAGGTTTATCATTCTTCCTTGTTTAATTAAGTACTTTTGATTTAATTCTTCAAACATCACTCTGGCTGTTTTACACTGGGGAAAGTGTAATTTCAGTATTGGGGGATGTTTACAGATATTTGTTTATTGTGAGTCTTATTAAAATTGTTTACAAAAACTATTTTTATTGAGCTCAAGAAGGGGATTATGATCGTTTTAAATTTTTTCTTATTATCTAACCACACTATAGCACCATTCTTAGATTTGTTGACAGCAGAATATACTAGAGATAATAAAGTGGATCATCCTTCCATTAGATCACACTTTCTAAGAAAGTTTGAAGGAACCGAAGCTTACCTCCAACCCTAATCTGACTAATTTGCTTGCTTTGGGGCTTAGTATACATTGGATTGGATTCCTCCTTCATGTCTGAAAGGTATAAGTCTGTAAATTTTTGGTTTCCTTCTCCCTCTCTTCGAGCATCTATAAAAGAAAAGATTGAAATGATTTCCTGGGATGCAGATGGTAGGTACATTACCAATGACCCCACTATTCTAATTCAAAGGAATGAGCACACATTGTGAAAGCGAGGGGTAGGTACATTTCCGATGACCCCATTATTCGCCTACACTTTGTCAAAATAAATAAATAAAAAAGAGAAAAAGAAAATAAAAAATAAAAAATCAAAAACAATATAGCAAGATGGACTGTAGCAGCATCTTTGTCCATTGAGTTTGAGATCTAGAAAAAGATTCAGAGAAAAGAAACCAGAATATGACTACCTGTTTACTCAGATACCTGCTGGAGTAAGAGTCCAAGTATCCTTTGATCGATACTCCCAACGTAAAGCCTGCACTTTATTTTATGTAAGAAATGAGGATAGTAGAAGGGTAAGTCAAGCTAATATTTGTTAAGTTGTTAGTAGAATGGATTTGGTTGCTAAGCTAGGATATGGTATATAAAGTATCTCTAAGGTTAGCACTTTTTTGATGTGGTTGTAACATAGTAGATGTGATAGTAGTAAGTTAAATATTTTGTGAGTCCCTGCGATTTCAAACCTCTTTCAGAGAGACCGCCTATTGTTTTGCTTGAGGACAAGCAAAAGGGTAAGTCTGAGGGAGTTGATATACCATGGATTTTACGCATTATTAGCAATGGTATATAAGTGTTTTAAGATATATTTCTTATGTTTTGGAGTATTTTTAGAGTATTTACAGGTTCAGGTACGTTATAGAGAAATATGGTGATTTTGGTGTCTTTTGGAGTCTTTTGAGTGAAGAACTGCACAAGCGTATCAGATATTTAGCTATGGAAGGAGACCTTCCAACCGTTATATTTCGCCCATAATTTGACAAAAGATAGGACTTTGAGTTAGATTTCCAATGCCACCGGTTTGAGGTCAATCCGCCTCCTGTAGCAGAAGTTATGCTTGTTTTACAGAAGAGTGGTCAGTCTGCCTCGCGAGAGGAAGCTGTCGAGAAGATAAAGAAGAATCGATCGATGCAACACTACTTGTGTCGATCGATGGAGATCACAGAAGGTGGATCAAGTATGTTTCCAGACCAACTTAAGCCCAGAAAAAGCCTAAATTATCAGAATGCCCTTGGACGATCAGAAACCCTATTTATGTTATTTGCAAACCATTGTTGACAGCAAAACTTCTTTTGATTCATTGTTCTTAGTTTTAGGAGATAAGGGAGGAACTCCATAAGAGTTCTCCTGGAACTCCTTTGGTTCTTTGTTAGGTTTTTATATTTTATATCTATTCTATTCTATTCATCTATTCTTTCTATGATTATTGTGATAAACTTCATGCTAGATTAGATCCACTTGTTAGGTTTATGGTTTAAATAGGTTAGAGGGATTAGCCCCAATTATAGGATTGCTAGTTATGATACTTATTAATAGGATGTTCTTAATGCTCATGGTTCTAGTGTAGCTAACTAGAAACATTGAATCATGGATTACTTAGGTTGGATTAGAGATATTTAAACAATTCTGATAGTCCTAAACACATCCCTATTAAGCTAAGATTCTTAGAAATATAATGATAGTTTGATTTAGTAGTCTTTAGTGAGTTTATGTTAACTCGTGTGTAATGCTTGACCGGGAGTTTAGTGTATCGACCGATGTTCCTACTGAATAATCATTTGACACTGTCAAGTATGACCAGCCGGTCATTAGACTATTTATCCAAACAAAATTTTAATAATTTAGTTAATTAAGATAGTTAATGCTCTATAGTATCTTGCAAGCAACTGAATAGCTCATATATGATTATAATTTCAATACCTGAATAAAAACTCTAAGTCTAACATTTTTTCCATTTAAGTTTCAAGAGTCTTTATTTCCATTTTCGATGAAGTAATTGTCTTGCTTGATTGGAATATTTCATGTTTACTTATTCACTGCTTTATTATTTATTTACTATCTTATAATTATTTGCCTAGATTATTAATAACTATTTAGCTTTAATTGGCTCCCTAACTCCTCGTGATTCGATCCCTAAGTACTACAATTGAACCTCTTATTTGCAAGAGTAATTCACTCCTTATGATAGTTTGAGTGATATCAAATGACAATATCAAGAAGTGGTATCGAATTGTCATTAGTCAAAGATTTAGTCAAAGACTTAGTCTAATGACAAATCATACATATATGGTAAAATTCTAAGAAAATATTTCCTTCTCATATTTATATTTTCAAGATTTAACTGTCCTACTCGTTATGTTTTTGATTTTAAAAAAAATATATTATATTGATGATATTTTATTTAAGAAAAAATACTAAAATATAAATTATCATAGGTAATTAAAATTCAATTTTATAATATAATCTTTATAAATATCCTAACCTCTGCATTATTATAAAATTTACATATTTCCAAATATTATCTATTTTATACAAAAACATAATTCGAGAATGTAATATTTCTTTTATAAAATTTTGGAAGGCGAAGCTATCTCTTCTGAAGGAATTTTCAACCAGTACTTCAACGTATAGGCACCAAACTTAAGACGCGTACCCGCAGTTTAAATTCGACCGAGCCGCACTCGTTCCGCAATAAATATACTAAATCCGCATCCGTTCCACATATTTTTCAAATTTGCAGATCTGCACCCATCCTACAGTAGATCAAACAGGGTGGAGTTCATGGGTAACAACTCAAATTCACAAGCTTAATATAAACAATCACATATAATATTTTAAAAACTTAATGTGAAATATAAAAAACCACAATTTAAATTAGTGTTTGAAATTGAGCTTTGTATTGTATTTTTCTTTATATATATTGAAAATGTTTTTATAACTGTTATTGGAAAATGTTTTAGTAAATATCAATTTTTGAATATATGTATATTTTAGAAATTATTTTTTTATATAAATTAATTTTAAATTATTCTTTTGATTTTGAAATATGTATACAAAGTTAAATTTTTGTATTATGAATATTTTAAACAAAAGATTTTTTAGGTAATTAGATTGGCCACTTTTCTTATATTGTAAAGCTGGTTCAAATAGATAATTTCTCATAAGAATTTCAATTTTTCTTAATAACGAAGCCCATTATTTTTTTTAATATACTGAAATCCATGTTATCAAACAATAATATACTATTTTTATTAACTATTATCCATGTTTCCAAATAACTTCCAAATGTATTTCAGTTTTAATAATATAGATGAGACAAATTTTGACAATAAAACAAACATTTCATATATTTATTGAGTACAAAACTGAAAAAAGAACTACAACCGAATCGAAAGCCGAAAATCCATGCCTAACTAAAATTGTTAATTCTACAGTTAGTAATGACTGAATGCAAATATCTCAAAATTCAATTTACTTATTGACTTCAACGAAGGCTCGCTTCATCATTAACAAATACTAAAGTAAACACAGCACACATTAAAAAAAAAACAGAAAATATATAAACCAATCACCTTCTCCTATAATCACATTGACAACAACAAAATACACTTAAATATATTATACAAAATAGCATCACCTTAAAAAAATCACACACAACAACAAACACAAATATCCCATGTGAATACGTTTGTGAGTTATGTTTTCAACTCCACTTCCTTTCAATATATTTCTCTTGCTAATCATAATATAAAAATTATGCAATAAAGTTATACAATAATATAAATATATTACACGTAAAATATATCCCTTCCGTAGGACGTCCATATGACGGACCGACCCTAGTATTTAATAATTGATCTTAAATTTCAAATGACATTAAAACCATCTAAAATAATGAGAACATCACTGATTATGAAATAAAATAAAAATCTTTAAACACCATTTAAATTGATATGGAGGGAGTACATCTCTTTCACGTTCATCCATCAGACTTGTCTTTGTTGTTTTTACTTTTCTTGGTAAACTTAAAGTCGAACAGTTTAAGTAAAGCAAACACAATCACTATGATGTTCACTACTATGCTAAAGATCCACACCCATTCCCACCAAATGCAATATCAAGAGGACTTATATAAAAAATCAGTTATGATGTATCGATATATAAATGTCTATATTTATATGTTTTTACTTTGATCGGTGCTCGGTTAAATCGGTTATAAATCTACCATATCCAAATCCTACGGTTTTTATAAAATAATATCCATTCAGTTTATATGGTATATACCAAATCAAAATCATATTGTCTATTTCAGTTCGGTTCGGTACGGTTCGGTATTACCACATTAAACATACCTACATGATGTCAAGATTATTGTAACATAATCAATTTATTATAGATATTTATATTTTGAAAATACCTTAGACGTTTTAATAATCTTTATATCATCACATCAAATATTAATAAAGTATATTAATATTGAAAATATAATTTTTTTTATTATAAATAAGATATATATTTAAACGTTATTATTTCTGTATATGATGCATGCAATCATCTAGTATATTTATAACAAAAAATTTCCAAAATTTTAATTTTACCATTAACAATGACACCTTTTATTTTTATCCAAACTGAGAATTATAAATAACAAACCAAAACCATAAATGTCATAAACTTGAAAGATTTTTAAAAAGGGAACTGTCAGTTTTTATAGAAATGTCACAAATATATATACTATTTCTGTTTTGTTTTAGTTAGCGTTTAAGGTTTTGAAAAAAAAAATCCAAAAATTACAAAATTTTATAAAATTTATTTTGGTTACAACAGATAAAATTCAACAAAAAAGATTTCAACCAATAAGAAAATAATTTTTTATTATTGTTTACAAATTTTAAATGACACTAAATTTTATCTAAAATATTAAGAACATCACTTATTATGAAACCAAATCTATACTTATGGATTAGAGTTAAAAGGTAGGATTTGGTGGGGTTTAATTTCTTTTACATAAAAATTGAAAAAAAAATTAATAAAATTTCAAAATCGTATAAAAAACTCATTTTAGAATTTCAAAAAGAAATTTGAAAAGAAAATTCGAAAAAGTTATAAAAATTTCCTATTTAAAACTATATAACCCGAAATTATAATTTTTTTCTCTTTATTATTTATTTATATTTATATATCTATATATCTAGAAATGACATTAATTTCATATAAAATAGTGAGAACATCACTTATTATGAAACAAAATAAAAATATTTAAACATTATAGGAGGAAGTTTAGATTTCATGCATTTTCATCAGTATTGTTGTCACCGTTCTTGGTAAAAAAACAAACACATAATGCCAAACAACCGCAAGCGCTATCAGGCACAATACTAAGGCAATGACTAACACACATGTCAACCATACTTCCATTATAAAGATAACTGTAAGAGCTTTTCGTTCTTGGAAGTTGAAGCTGTCTCCTCTGTCAGAATTTTCAACAGGTACTTTCACCTGTAAGACACTAATTTACAAGATTGAATATTTTGTATGTAATATAAAAACTACAAATAATAAAATTAAGATACAATAATATAATATAGTAGTTGGATAAAACTGGACTTAAGCAGAATCAATATTATATCTCTTTCCTTAATTTTAGACGAACGCAATGTGCAGATTTGAATATGCTTAAAAATTTGAGGATATAACCACCTATATATTCAATTTGACAGTATATGAGAATCAAAACCTGTCAAATCTATATATATACGCTATAATATCAGACCTAAGAAAAAGTAAAGAAAATAAATTGTTGTATTGAATGTATATTTCATAATAAAATGTCATGACTGTTATAGCCCCATAGAATAAAGTGTGCACCTAATATCAATAAATGGAGATTATATTTTGAAAGGTGGTATCGAATTGTTATTATTGAAAGATATAGGCAAAGATTTAGTAAATGACTTAGTCTAATGACAAATCATCCATATATGGTAAAATTTTAAGAAAATATTTCTTTCTTATTTTTATATTTTCAAGATTTAATTGTCCTATTCTTTATGTTTTTTTTAATATACTATATTGCTGATATTATATTTAAGACAAAAATACCAAAATATAAATTATCATAGGTAATTAAAATTAAATTTAATATTATAATCTTTTTAATATCCTAACATCTGCTTTATTATAAAATTTACATATTTCCAAATATTATCTATTTTTTACAACGCATATTTCGAGAATGTAATATTTCTTTTATAAAATTTTGGAAGGAGAAGCTGTCTCTTTGGAAGGAATTTTCAATCGGTACTTCCACCTGTAGGCACCAAATTTAAAAGATGGGCAAATTGGATTTGTAAAGCAAAAACTACAAATAATAAAATTAAATACAGAAATATAGTACTGTAGTTGATAAAACTGAATATAAGCAGATTCGAGATTAAGATTTATATTCTTAATTCTTTAAGCATCTATAGTGTGCTGGTTTGAATACACTTAATAATCTTACGATACAACTATCTATATCTTCAGTCTCACGGGACTGGAGAAGCAAAGATTGTTTTCACCAATAATTATAAAAAATGGATTATAATGTTGTTTGGACACATAGATAGTAATTTTTTTCTTTCATTAATGTCTTTTTAATAAGTTCATTAATATGGATAGTAGTGTTATTTTTTCACTAATAAATAGGTTAATTTATTTAAATGATTAACTGTGTTAAGTACAATGTATTATTATAAAGTCTGACATAAATATATATTTATTTGATTAGAAATACATAATTAATATAGTTGCAGATATTAACATATTAATTAAGTAATTTAACATATAATATTTTATATATAAATATTCTTTATAAATGAAGTACATCCATAAATCATTTATATTATGTATATTTCATAATACCAGTGTTTAAATATTATTGTATATCATTATCGATGTGAATAAAAAAAACTTAATTATATATTGCTAACATTTTATGGAATTAAATTTTA
The DNA here is from genome assembly GCA_932364175.1 of Eruca vesicaria subsp. sativa. Classification (NCBI taxonomy): domain Eukaryota; kingdom Viridiplantae; phylum Streptophyta; class Magnoliopsida; order Brassicales; family Brassicaceae; genus Eruca; species Eruca vesicaria. Next base: position 187,658 of record CAKOAT010647376.1, on the reverse strand, counting down.
TATATTATTTTAAAATGTCTTTATATATAGAATAATGATACCAAAACATATTCAAAAGCTAATTTTTACTAATATATTTTTCAATAACCACTACAATTTAATCAACATATTATAAGAAAAATACGATAGCAAGCCCAATTTCAAACATCAAATTAATTAATGGTTTTATATCACACAATATTTTTTAAATATAATAATATATGATTATTTAAATGATGGCACATATAAAATATGATTAATTATACAATGACATGTATATAATATATAAGAGGGACATGAAAAACAAATAGCATCATTTTTTTTAAATACATCCGCGCGAGCGCTGGTCATGCTCTAGTTGCTTTCTATAGCCCCATAAAATAATGTGTACATTTAATAGCTCTTAATGGAGATTATATTTTGATTCTCTCATAAATGCAATATCAAGAGGCCATATATAACAAATCAGTTATGATGTATCGATATATAAATGTCTATATTTATATGTTTTTACTTTGATCGGTGCTCGGTTAAATTGGTTATAAATCTACCATATCCAAATCCTACAGTTATAAAATCATATCCATTCAGTTTATATGGTATATACCAAATCAAAATCATATTGTCTATTTCAGTTCGGTTCGGTACGGTTCGGTATTTCCACATTGAACATGCCCACATGATGTCAAGATTATTGTAACATAATCAATTTATTATAGATATTTATATTTTGAAAATACCTTAGACGTTTTAATAATCTTTATATCATCACATCAAAGATTAATAAAGTATATTAATATTATTTTTTTGTGAATAGTTAAATTAGTAAATCTATATTTAAGTTTATTACTCAATGTAAGCATGAGCCTAATCAAGTTTCTAAATTACTGAAAATATGTAACACTTATAAATATATATATCAGAAGTTAATTTTATTTAAAAATGACAAAAATAAAATTTATTAAATTATATTTTAAAAATAAATAAAATAGTATAAACTATTATTTAAAATACAAAAATTAATTTTAATAAATTAAAAAAATTTACATACAATCAGATTAGAAAAATAAACTTAATAGAAACTACATATAACTAGTATGTTTTTAAATTAATAAATTTTAAATTAATGTACCAGAAATATATAAAACTTTTATTTTAAATAAGATATATATTTAAACGTTATTATTTCTGTATATGATGCATGAAATCATCTAGTATATTTATAACAAAAAATTTCCAAAAGTTTAATTTTATCATTAACGAATGACACCTTTTATTATTATCCAAACTGAGAATTATAAATAACAAACCAAAACCATAAATGTCATAAACTTGAAAGATTTTTAAAAAGGGAACTGTCAGTTTTTATAGAAATGTCACAAATATATATACTATTTCTGTTTCGTTTTAGTTAGCGTTTAACGTTTTGGAAAAAAATATTAAAAAATTACAAAATTTTATAAAATTTATTTTGGTTACAAAAGATAAAATTCAACAAAAAAAGATTTCAACCGATAAGAAAATAATGTTTTATTATTGTTTAGAAATTTCAAATGACACTAAATTTTATCTAAAATATTAAGAACATCTCTTATTATGAAACCAAATCTATACTTATGGATTAGAGTTAAATGGTAGGATTTGGTGGGGTTTAATTTCTTTTACATAAAAATTGAAAAAAAAAACAAATTTAAAATCGTATAAAAACTCATTTTATAATTTTCAAAAGAAATTTAAAAAAAAAATTCTAAAAAGTTATAAGAATTTCGAATTTAAAAATATATAACTTGAAATTATAATTTTTTTCTTTTTATTTTTTATTTATATTTATATATCTATAAATCAATGGTTAGTAGGATTTTTTTTACCCCTTTGATAAAACATATTTTGATCAATTTCTTCACTGAGAACTCTTTTGGTGATAAAAACCTATAAATAAATTATTTGTGAGAATTATCTTACATATAATGATTTTGAAGAAGGAACTGTAAATTTTTAAACGAATGTCACAAGTATATAATCCATTTTTTTTAGTTGTTGTTTAAGGTTTTGCAAAAATATTAAAAATACAATTTTTTATGCAATTTATCTTGACTATGTAAAAATAAAATTAAACAAAACTATTTCAACCAATAAGAAAAATTCTGTATTTTATAATCAATCAAAAAATTTAAATGACATTAATTTCATATAAAATAGTGAGAACATCACTTATCATGAAAAAAAATAAAAATATTTAAACATTATTTAAAATTATACGGAAAAAGTTTATCGATTTCATGTATTTCCATCAGCATTGTTGTCACCGTTCTTGGTAAAAAAACCAAACACATAAAGGCAAACAACCGCAAGCGCTATCAGGCACAATACTAAGGCAACGACTAAGATACATGTCAACCATACTTCCATTGTAAAGATAACTGTAAGAGTTTTTCGTTCTTGGAAGTTGAAGCTCTCTCCTCTGTCAGAATTTTCAACAGGTACTTTCACCTGTAAGAAACAAATTTACAAGATTGAAAATTTTATATGTAATATAAAAACTACAAATAGTAAAAATTAAGATACAATAATATAATATAGTAGTTGGATAAAACTGGACTTAAGCAGAATCAATATTATATCTCTTTCCTTAATTTTTTAGACGAACGCAGTGTGCAGATTTGAATATGATTAAAAATTAGAGGATATAACCACCTATATATTCAACTAGGGAAAATCCGCACTACGCGTAGGATTTTAATTTTTTTAAAAATGTAATTTATTTATTAATTGTTTAGAAAATATGAAAATTCTGCTACATGCGGGATTTGATATATTTGTTTAAAAAAATTGTAATTTGTTTATTATTATTTTTTAAAAAAATTGGAAAATGCTTACATAATGAGAACTATTATCTTTTGATATTTTTTAGTAGAGCACATATTTATATATTGTTGTGGCCATATATTGTATGTAACTATATTGTATGTTTTGTGAAATTTGTTTGTAATAATGTGGAAGTTGGTGTATATTATATTTGATGAAGTTTACGGTTTGTGTGGATGGTTTACCATATTTTTAAGGGGTAATTTTCTCAATATACATAACAGATGAAAAAATAAAGAGTTAGTGGAGTAGTGAAGGAAAATAAGCAAGAGATAAAAAATATACAAAACTAATACAATTTAGAATATACAATATGTTGTATTATTTACTGATTATATTCTATTAAATTGATTCATATAGTATAGTCTTAACAATTAGCAGCCGAAACAATTACGCGACGGAACCCAATTTAACTATGCTCACCATATTGTATTCCTATACTATTAACATGTTTGTATACTACAAAAGAAGATATATAGCCTACTTAACATGCATTACACAGTACAATAATACAAAACAGTAGCATATACATTATAGGAGATGTATTTGAACATCCAAACTTACAAAACATGTATTACACAGTACAATAATACAATACAGACACATAGAGTGACATGTTTAAGTTCTGTTGAGAAGAAACAGTACACCATGTACTCAAGAAACTGGCAATCCAACACGCTATACTATGTAATGCAGTTTAGGAAAAGGGACGAAAGCGACGGCTCTCATTCACGCACAAGTTGAGGGTAGAATGGGGAATAAATGGCATATTATATATCATAACATAGCCATTAAATTGCTATGGCTATTTGCTTCTTCTTTTTTTCTGAGAAATGGTTATCGGTCCATATTACTCTATTTTTAAGGTTCTATAGAATCTCGCATAGTAATTATTTATTTCTTTTTGGTCATATAAATCCAATAGAATACTATATACATTGTTTTGTGATTGTTTGTTGACATTGTTGGTCTACTGTTTTTGGTTATGCGTATACCTATTGTGCGGCTTTATTAGTTACTCTGTTTGTTGGGATTTGAAGTCAGTGGTCTTTGAGTGTATTGATTATCGTTATTTGATACTAAAGATCCATGGGATTTGTTTATTATATGATAGATACAATGTTTTAGAAGTTTGAAGGTTTGGTTTTCCGGAATTTTTGATCGCATATCTTGGTTAAAAGATGAGGATAATTGTAGATAAGCAGAATCACATATTTTCGTTGCTATTGTTTAACGGAGGCAAAGGAAGTTTAGTGAAATGTTTAAAATGCTATGTTATATTAGTAAACGAAGAGTTTAAGTTTGTTGGTATGACGACCAAAGTAACGTGTTGTCGAAGATATTATTTTGATGGAAAGGTTGTGTTGTTGTAGGTTTGATGGAAAGTGGGACTGACTGATTGTTATTACTAGTTGCATATTCCCCGCGCAAGCGCGGAGCCGGGATCATTATGTTTGCGTGTATTATTTTCGATTGTTGGTTTAGTGGATTCTTCTAATGACACCAATGAAATGGAAAATTTCATGTTTTTATATCGTATGTCAAAACTTGATATAATTCTATATTTATAGTATTTATATTTGTATTAAACGATTTATCAATATGAAAATAACTTTAATTAATTTAATATTCGTTGTTTAAGTTTCATTAGATAGGTTTTTATATATGGTTTTTTGTAAGTTTGGGTTTTGTTCATAAATGATGTGGCATTTTTATCTACGGAGTCATCGACTGTGGGAATTCATTCGCCGAAGTCTGGAGTCGGTGGTGAGAAATGTTTTCTATGAAATTATAGTAGTTATTAAAATGTAAGATAAATTACATATTCATTTAATAAATAACTTACTTAAATTTTGTTGTTTATTTTATTTTATTTCACATACAATTTTTTTTGAAAAATATTAGGAATGTGTTAAATGTTATTTATATGCGAAGTAAGGTTTATAGGAATAGTTAGGCTATAATATAGTTTTTAGTGTGTAAAAGTAAGTGTGTTTTTTTTTGCTGTAAATAGTTTTTATATCGTAGATCAAAACTTGATATAATTCTATATTTATAGTATTTATATTTGTATTAAACGATTTATCAATTTGAAAATAACCTTAATTAAGTTAATATTCGTTGTTTAAGTTTCATTAGATAGGCTTTTATATATGTTTTTTTTGTAAGTTTGAGTTTTGTTCATAAATGATGTGGCATTTTTATCTACGGCGTCGTCGACTGTGGGAATCCATTCGCCGGAGTCTGGAATCGGTGGTGAGGAATGTTTTCAAGGAAATTATTGTAGTTAATAAAATGTAAGAGAAATTATATATTCATTTAATAAATAATGAAAATAATTAATTTTTGTTGTTTTATTTTATTTTATCTCACATACAAATTTTTTGAAAATATATATTAGGAAATATGTGCAATGATTTAACTTTTTGAGCTCCTAATCTATATTATTCAACCCTCATTAAGCCATCCACGTATGCACCCGCGTGAAATTCACTTTTTTTTTTGTTTTTTTTTTGGTCTGTTCGTTTTTGGATTTATTTTTTATTATTTTTGGGTTGAGCTATATTATAATAGGATAGTTTTAAGGTTCTTTAAGCCATCCGCGTAGGCAACCACGTGAGACTTGTTTTTTTGTTTTTTTTTTATTGTTCGTTTTCGATTCATTTTTAATTATTTTGGGTTTGAACTTGTTAAGGTTTAGGGTTTATATAACTATTTTGATCTTTAAAACAATAAGCCAAAAAAACATAAGAACTAGCCCATATGAATATGATAATAACCTAAATAAAAAAATCAAAAATACATGATAGCTGCGTGGGTTTGAACCCACAATCTTGCATACTTAATTAGACACCTTATACCACTTGGCTAAAATGTATTTCATTGTTTGTGACCATCTTACCAAGACTATGTGTGTTTAAAAAATATCTATGCATGAGAGCAGTGGGAATTGAACCCATACCCTTGCAGACCAAACATGTGGCCTTAGACCACTTGGCTAAACTGATATTCTTTGTTTGTAGTCATTTTAAAAAAACTATCTATTTTATTATAAAAATGTGGGACCCACAATCTGCCTATGTGGACACCTTAAGGAGCCTTTAAACTGTATCATTATAATATAGATTTATTATTTGAGACTGTAGTGGAAATATACGTGTTATTAAATACTGACTCATTCATTGTTTTGTAACCTAATAATTTTTATATACATATATATATAGATATTGTCATTTGTTATAAATTTTTGTATATAACCAGTTGATAATGTTGCACTTAAGCTTATTCTGAAGCATACAGAATTTTTTAGCTGACGTTAATTATGTCATCTTCAATGCTAATTTTTAAAGTTAATTGATTTGAATTTTTAACATTTGCCAAAGATTTAAAGCTTCTTCAATCAATAAAATCAATAAATATTTACCATGTATTGAGTTTGGTGTGAGTTATAGAGAAAAGCAATTTGTCATGAGTAGGGTTCATCATTTGGTAAGCATCTTTATATTGTAATGCTTGACTTGAATACCCCCAAGAAAAAGAAAAAAAGGAATCGTTATAGCTATATGTTTATTAAGCATATTTCCCCTTTGATATTTATAAAAACAATCTAACTAATCATGAAAATACTGCAGAAGATAATAAAAATGGTTACATGGATCAGTGACTGTAATTTCTACATTATAAGGTGTAAAACATGTTTTATAAAATGAAACTTTCAATAATCTTATATTATAGACATGAAAAGTATAACAGAAATGATGGACATACGATAAGAACAAAAACCTTGACTACAAAGAGTCCAAACCCATGCGATAAGTCATTAACGTGTGCATGTAGAAACATTGTAGAAGATTTTTTTTTCATTTGTAATTGTCCATGATAATTGAAGATCTTGTGTCATGATTGATTAGGGATGTTCAATATGGTAATACCGAACCGTACCGAACCGAAATAGCCAATATGGTTTGGATTTGATATATACCATATAAACCGAATGGATATAATTTTATAAAAACCGTAGGATTTGGATATGGTTAGGTTTATAACCGATTAAATCAAATAACCAAACAAAACGGACCAAAGAAAAAATATATAAATATATACATTATATAACCATTTATTTTCTTGGAATAGTCTTTTTTTTTTACTTTTTTATTCCTTGTGAAAATATATCTTAATAATTTTATTTTATTTTCTTCATCTATTATCTAAATTTGATTTGATTTTGCATGCTGTAAGAAATTGTGAAATTAGATTGTACCATGTAATTTATTTGGAAGAACAAAGAGAAAATAAAAAAAAAGTTGTACAAAACTGAATCGTTGGTCGTTTTGTTTATTGTTAATTTCACATTTATATATTTATGAATACCTAGGATTATTTTAATAAATGATAATTTTGACAAGATGTTTTTTTCAAATTCATATAATATGAAACCAAATCAAATAATAATGTTATTTGGTATAAAACCGAATATACCGAAAACCGGTAGTATAAATACCGAATCAAACCAAATAAAATATGGTTCCAATATGGTATCTAATTTTTATAAACCGAAAAACAGAAAAACGAAAAAATGAACCGAAACCGGACCGAACACCAGATTGAACAGGCCTGTGATTGATATTATATACATTTTATCACTAATCACTCTAAAGTGACTCACATAATGTGATTGTGTGTGAACACGTTCTCGTTAAACGGCCATACTAATAATATTGTAATAGTAATCCTCGTACATTTGGATACACAAATCTCCTTTTAGCTCTTCATCAGACTCGTGTTTCCTCATCTTCTCTTTTTCATCTGATCAAACATGAAAAAAATGCACAATTCTTATTCTGGATCATATTAGTGAATTCTCAATAGACTTGATGAGCATTGTCAATACTACTTGAAAGCTGAGACAAAATCTGAGAAATAGTCAAACCCTTTATGTAAAAGTATCGAATCATTTTTCTATTTTTTTACTCTCTGATTCTCCAACAATAATTATAGTACTATCACAAATTTTAACACGCAAAATTACTTCAAATCATAGTATTTTTAGTCAGTAGGGAGATAGATATAGTATAACCCACTGTTGTTTTCACTAAAGCAAGATGGGAAAAAACAGAGAGCTTCGAAAGAGAGATAATACCTTTCAACCTCTTCCTTTGGAACATCAGTAATAAGCAGTCCATCCTCACTCTGAAGCAGCTGTAATAACATTCTAAAACATATATAAAAACCCAACTGGTGACGAAAGACCAAGTAATATAAAAAAAAATATTGTAAGAAGTAGAGTACACAACCTTGGAGGCTTTAAAGTTGGCATGATGGATTTCATTAGAAGCAGAACAACCAAGATCAACCTGCATCACTCTATTCTAGCCAAGGAAGCACCATAACCAATAAGAACCAAAATACAAATCAAAGACTGAATGTGACCTATATTAATCTCAATTACATTCAAGCAGCACCCATCAATTCATAAGCACACAAAAAAAAACAAAAAAAAGGGTCTTACATTGTGTCTAAACTCCTTGAATGTGCTTCTCCTTTCCTTTATACTTTGTCTTCAACAAAGTAATTGCAACAACAGAAAAAAAAAAACAAAAACAATACATTAAGGATTGATTCGATTATATAGACAAAATTTTAGGCTTTATTCAAGGGTTCATTTAAAAGATCTTAGAAGTCCTAAACCTTTGAAAGAATGCAAAGCTCCCCAGATTCCTGATGTGTAATCGCCTGAAACACGTGTAAAGAAGAAAACCTCATCAAAAAATAGGACTGAAACTATCTCCCAAAGAGTGAAATCAATTCATTATATTGACAAGGCTGAAAATTTTGAGATCATACACCTGATTATGTTTTAAAACTACGAAAATCATGAGTTTGAAGAAGAGAACAACCTTAGCGTCTAGGCGGAGCATGTCTACACCCATCAACTCCCCACCAGATTTAACATTCATGTTTCCCAAAATCTGAGCCACACCTCCACCGTTGAAGAACAGCAGTCAGCCTTCAAAACAGAGAGTAGGAAAGATGATGTAGTCATTATAGTTGAAGAAAAAATCTTTTGATATAATGAATTGGGAAGATGATGATCAAGGGAAAAAGCCTTACTTTTTATAGGTGGAGAATCATGGAAGAGGGGTAAGATTCAATGTATGAGAGATCGTGGCTGTAGTTGGCTGGAAGAGTTAAGAAGTGGTTAATGATATTGAATCAACTTGTAACGGTTCAACGATGAAGAATCGAGACGAAAATGTTACAAACAGACATCGATACATAGATTATTCACAAAGTCTTCTCTCGGACCTCCATTATTAGAAAGACGTAATCAGCTTTGAAGGAGGCGATGAACCCTAGAAACGCAACTCGTGAAGAAAGTGAAAATAAAACTGGTTACCTTTTTCCTTTCTTTTGACTCATAACACATTAAACAAAGCCCACAAATAATATAATCTTGTAAGCCCAATAGATAACCAAAAAGAGTTGAATGTTTTTCCTATGAGACACGTGTCCACTTCTGATGAATTGAATTTTTTTTTTAACGCTGGTTATTATCCATGTTCGAGAACGCGCTAGGCGCTAGTCCAGCGGCAGGATTGGGTCTAGCGTTTAGAAAAAAAATCGGGGATAAAACAGAGATTAATTTTAAATTTAATTTTAATTTTTTTAAATAGTTTATATAAGTAATTATTTATATCACATATAACTAAGTTGTTGGCGTGGTCGGGTGGTAAGTATCTAGCTAGTTCTTGTTTCAGGTAATGAGTTCGAAGCTCAAATAGGTTAATTTCTTTTAATTTTCGTGATTTTTTAGTGAAGGGTATTTGTGTAATTACAGCTTCGTCTTCTTCACTAAAGAAATTAGGGTTCCTGCAAATATTTTCGCGGCCGCCATAGATTTTTCTTCACATTTTCTCCAGTTCTTTTGCGTTTCTTTCGCGATTAATACACTAAACTTATAGATTAGTCATATACATATCGATTTTTAGCTTCAAAAGAACCAAAAACAAAGATTTTTTTGAAAATCCGCCTACTTCTCCGATTTGGTCCAAATCGCAACGCTAGAGCTCCGCCGCACGTTTAATCACCGCAAAGTCGGTCTCTGCGGCCGTGTTTTAGAACAAGCAATGGAGGCAATCAAGTTGTGACGTTTCAACAACACTCAAACACGGAAAATACAAGATAAAAAAGACAAAACCCAAAAGGCACTTAAAGGACGAAACTAGCCTTCCTGCTTGTCGAGGGACTGGAAACCGTTGGTGTGTTAAACCACAAATCAGTTTCTCAGTGGGAGAGGACCGTTGCAGCCTGAGCATCGATTCCAAGTTGTTGTCTAAGCCAGGCCGGTTCACCAATGGAGATGTAAGAATGGTATCTGTGCTCTGATGCCACGCTCTCCGCGATCTTCATAGCACTACAGTTCCTTGATGATACCACATAGTCTAAACTCCAAGCTTCCATCTGTTGAAGCATAGTGATGATGTCTCGAGTAATAGGAAAGTGGTGCACATCATCATGTTGGTATTTCTGCAGCCGTTCCCGATCTAAACGAAAAGAGGATTCAAATATGATCTTCTCAAAACGCATAGTCTTAAGGTATTCGACAGCCCAAAAGGTTGCTCGGAGTTCAGCTTCCTCTTGGCTGTGCACTGAAGAGTAGGATCGTCTGCTATGCATAATGACCTTACCGTGAGTGTCACGTAATATCCACGCTGCACCAGAGTTTGTTCTATTATTGATCCATGAGGAACCAATATTGCATTTCAGAGCACCCGTGGGAGGGGGAATCCAAGGAGCATCACTGTCAATTTGTACTATCCTAGCCATAGGAGACTCTTCCTTTGGATAGTTCACCTCAAACCATATGGATGTGTCTTCCTCTGCTTTCTTAATTATATCAGAAGGTGCAACATATGTTTTTCAAAAACCGTCATGTTCCTAGCCTTTCACAGATGCCATAAGACCCAGGGAAAGGAGCGCTTGGCAATCAAAGAGCAGTCATTCCTTTTGAGACAAGCAATCAAATAATGTAGGTTCAAAAATACTTGGAGAGAACCCCGATGGGGGGAGAGGCAATTTTGTCTGTTTCCAGACATCCGCAGCTACGGGGCACAGGAATAGCATGTGGCAGATTGTTTCTTTAGGAGCTCCACATCGTTTGTAATGCGGATCCACTTGAATACTTCTTGAACTCAATTGTTCAGCGACCGCTATCGCACCTGACATAGTTGTCCATATGAAATGTCTTAGCTTTGGGGATGTGTGGAGTTTCCAGATGTTATTCCACAACTTGCGTTCAATAGGAGGAAGGTTGGAGACGTAGAGTTTTCAGAGTGTCTAATAGATTCCAAAAGTCTGTACCCGCTCTGGGTCGAGTAGGCTCCATCTTTTGTAAATCCCCACCTCCATCGATCTTGATTATGCTGCATTGTTCTCATTGTGAGGATACGTGTTGCATCTTCTTCTACAAAAAGACTTTTCACTTTTTGTGCATCCCAGAGGCCCGTATGAGGAATCAGTATGTCCTTGACACATAATGTCAAGTCGATGTTAGCAGTTGGAAGATACATCGGAGGTCTTGGCAGAGAGTCAATGATCCAGTTGTCTATCCAAACCTTTGTTGCCTTGCCATCACCAATCTTCTGTACCATCCCTTTCTTAATTAATTATCTCCCATGAATGATGCTTCTCCATGCATAAGAAGGTCTCGATCCAAGTCCACACTCCATGAAAGTTCCCTTCTTCCAATATTTGCTTTTTAAAACCCGGGAAACCAAAGGGTTTGGGTTCTACAGTATGTGCCAAGCCTGTTTGGCTAGTAGAGATTGGTTGAAAGTACTAATATCATGAAAACCAAGACCTCCTTCCTCTTTTCTTCTACATAGTCGTTGCCAAGAAACCCATGCAATTTTCCTTCTGTTATTTCCACTATTTCACCAAAACTCCACCATGGCACTAGTTAACTTATCACATAAGTCCTTAGGCAGCTTAAACACCGACATAGCATACACTGGCAGTGCTAGAGCAATAGATTTCAGTAGGATTTCTTTACCTCCTTGGGATAGAGCCTTTGCAAACCAACCATGTAATCTTCTGTGAAGTCTCTCTCGTATGACGTTTAAGAGTTCTTTCTCTGAGCCATGAAAAGACTATGGGAGACCAAGGTAAGTACCATCACCACCTTCCTTATCAATCTCGAGTACTTTCTTAATTTCTTCTTTGGTTGCACCAGGGAATTTGGAGCCAAAGATAATGGAAGATTTGAGCTTGTTTATTTCTTGGCCCGAAGCTTCTCTGTAGCGTTTCAGACAATCCATTAAAACAGTACTCTATGCAACATCTGCTTTGCACATTAGTAAGCTATCGTCAGCAAAAAGTAAGTGATGGATTGATGGACCAGACAGAGCAAGCTTGATCCCATGAAGCTTCCCTTCATCCTCTGCAACGTTCAGAGTATTAATTAAGGCTTCAGTGCATAATATGAAGAGGAAAGGAGATAGGGGATCTCCTTGACGAATGCCACGCTCTGGCTTAATGAAATCATGTGCTTGGCCATTGAAGAGGATCGAATACAACACTGTGCTAACACAGGTCATCACCCATCGTATCCACACTCTATCCAAACCCATTTTTTCCAGTAGAACTTCCAGAAATCACCATTCTACTCTGTCATAGGCTTTGGACATGTCTATTTTCACAGCCATGTATTGCCTTCCCAAAGAATCATTCGTCCTTAGTCCATGCACCATCTCATGTGCAATGATAATATTTTCTGATATCAACCTCTCAGATACAAAAGCTCCCTGTGTTTCTGAAATCAGACTCGGTAGTATTGGTTTCAGGCGTTGACCGAGAACTTTTGATACAATTTTGTATTGTACCGAGCAGAGACTAATAGGCCTCATATCCTTCATCATGGTCGGCTTTGGAACTTTCAGGAGGAGGTAGAGTTGTGTATGATTCCATCCAGAGGGAATCGATACTGAAGAAAAAAACCTTTAACTTCCTCCAGGATTGATGGACCAACTATGTTCCAACATTTCTTGTAAAAGGCTCCTGTGAAACCGTCCTCACCAGGTGCACTATCCCCACTGATACTGAAAGCTGCATTCTTAATCTCATCATCCGTAACAAGTCTCGTGAGGGAAGTATTCATGTCCAAAGTAACCTTAGCTTTGAAACCAGCAAACAGAGACTCTATGTCATAAGTATTGGTACTCATAAATAGGTTCCTGTAGTACTCCACCGCCAGGTTCCCTTTTGCACCTTCTGAAAATAATTCTGTTCTTGAGTCATCTTGGAGCATGATGAATTTGTTTTTGATCTTCTTGCCTGTAACACTGTTATGAAAGAAAGTAGTGTTCTTGTCACCTTCCCGCAACCAGTGCTCTCTGCATTTTTGTCTCCAGAAGAGCTCCTCTTTTTTATATGCTTCAGCTTGCTCAATTTTCAGGTTCTTCATAAGCTGGAAATCCGGGTATCTCTTTGCAATCTCTTTTTCCAACTTGGTTGATTACCTTTCAATGTAGCTCAAAGAGTTAAAATTTGAAGCTCGTTTCCATTTAGCTAACTCCTTCCTGCAATTTGATATCCTGTCCATAATGTACATTCCCCCAGATTGCATCGTTATACTCCAACCCCTCTCAACAGCTTCTTCAAAACCAGGTTTTTAAATCATTCTCTGATCAAAATAATTGCCCTCTATCTCTGTCCTCTGGTTCCAAAGCAAAACTCACTTTGATAGGTCTGTGATCTGAACCCCACATCCGCCTGTTTTCTGTTTCAGACCGTGGAAACAGACGAAACCATTCGTCATTGCCGAAGCTTCTTTCTAGACGGCACTTTACCCACACGTTATCCTTTTTTTCCGGCCCATGACAGTTTATTCCCGGAGCTCCTCATCTCTTTAATCTTGCAGACAGTAGCAAGATTTCTAAAATCCCAGAAGCTGGATTCTGATCTTGTCGCTCCTCCTTCCTTTTCCTCATTGCTCATTAACTCATTGAAATCTCCAAGTAGAAGCCAAGGTTCATCTCTAGTCACCCCAATCGTAATAAGCTGATCCCAAACACTTCTGCGTTTTTCCTTAACTGCGTCTCCATATATGCAAGAGCTCAAGAAAAACAGAGACCCAAAACTGACCTTGATGTCGATAATTCTGTTGTTGCTTGAAAGAATCTCGACATCATAACATTGCTTCCACACAAAGCTAAACCACCACTTCTGCCAACCGGTTCGACCGTAAATAAATTATCGTATCCCAATTCGCGTTTCTTATCTTCCATGTATTTACACTTTTGTTTTGTCTCCATTAAGAACAAGAGGTCAGGAAAATATTTTTTACATATTTCCCTTAACCATTGAACTGTCTCAGAGCTTCCAGCTCCTTGATAGTTCCAGCTCCAAATGCTCATTGGTATGGCAGCGGCTTCAAATCGGAAGCCACCGTAATGTCTTGGGTTTTTGTGGATTTGTTTGCGATCATCTTGGAAGGGCTATCAGCTTTACGTTTCCCTGTCGCGTCGGGATTAGTAGCTGGAGAGTCGTCATTTATTGTCTGAGAGGGCGTAGATACATTCAGTCTTGTATGTCTCACCCACGCTGGGGGGCGTTTTCTGTCTCTTTTCTTAGATCGCAGGTTGCCGGTAAAGATAGACTGGGAGGAAGTCCCCATTCTGAAAAACGTAGAACCTTTGAGCTGAGACTTAGATAAGTTGATCTTCTGTTCCACCGATTCCTCTGATTCATAGCCATTATTGTCATGGATAGGTGCAGACAAAGCTGGAGAGTTACCCAATCTCTCATGTACTGGTCTAGAGATGGCCTGACTGCTGTAGTTGAAGATGTGTCCCTTATCTTTATTAAGGTCATGAGAGATCCTTTGCATAACATCTTGTACTTTAGGAGCATCCTCTATGGATTGCTTCACTCGCTGGATTCTTGCTCTTCTTTCAGTTTCGTCTGAATGGGATACAGATTGTAACGCCATACGATGTTCCTCAGCAGAGAGCTCAGGGAATAGAGGTGGGAAACCTGGAGGGCCTTTTGCGTTGTTGCTTGCGGGAGGTGGAGCCGGTATGTTTGGTTTACTAGGTTCACCAATCACCGTAGCTCCATGCTTCGCTCTTGCAGCACCATGTTTTCTCTTCGCATATGGGCATCTTGATTGTTCATGAGTGAGACGAAAACATGAAAAGCACCGTTTGTGGATCTTTTCATACTCGTAAGTTATGACTGTAACTTCTCCAGAAGGTAGGAATAAGGTTTTAGCTTCGAACGCAGGGTTCTCCAATTTCAGCGTAATCTTGGCTCGCACGTAATCTGTGGTTTGCGACACTTCAGGGTAATAGGCGATCTCTTCTACCTCTCTTATCTTCTTGGCCAAGGTATACATCGTTCCAGTAGTATAGTGAATCACGGGGATATTTCTCATACGTATCCATACTTCTAGGGATGTGAGGAAATCCTTCGGCGGAGACGGACACCATCGTTCCAAGAGTAGTGTCCAGTGGTTATAGGACCAGGGGCGATCTTTCAGGACCGTTATCATATCTTCTTCTCGTTGAAAGATAAACTGGAAGCGGTCTCTTGATAGGGCTATACCACGGACCCTTCCTTGAACACGCCAAGCAGTTGGCATGTAATTGATCATTCGTGCCATTACTTGACAGTCGGGATTCAACAGCCGTCCCATTAGACTGTTCTCATTGGCCGCAGAAACTCTAAACTCCGATTCATCTGGGAGCACAATCGGGTCATCATCTACAAGGTTACTTGAATAAGTGACGTCATAAAATGACATGTATTGAGGAAAAAGAGTTCCCTTCTTCTTTATAGTATAAGATTTGACAGTATATGAGAATCAAAACCTGTCAAATCCATATATATGCTGTAATGTCAGACATAAAAAAAAAGTAAAGAAAATAAATTGTTGTATTGAATGTATATTTCCTAATAAAATGTCATGACTTTCATAGCCCCATAGAATAAAGTGTGCACCTAATATCAATAAATGAAGATTATATTTTGAAAGGTGGTATCGAATTGTTATTATTGAAACGTTTAGGAAAAGATTTAGTCAAAGACTTAGTCTAATGACAAATCATCCATATATGGTAAAATTCTAAGAAAATATTTCTTTCTTATTTTTATATTTTCAAGATTTAATTGTCCTACTCTTTATGTTTTTTTTTTTAAATATACTGTATTTCTGATATTATATTTAAGACAAAATACCAAAATATAAATTATCATAGGTAATTAAAAGTAAATTTAATATTATAGTCTTTTTAATATCCTAACATCTGCTTTATTATAAAATTTACATATTTCCAAATATTATCTATTTTTACAAAACATATTTCGAGAATGTAATATTTCTTTTTATAAAACCTTTGGAAGGCGAAGCTGTCTCTTTGGAAGGAATTTTCAATCGGTACTTCCTCCTGTAGGCACCAAATTTAAAAGATGGGCAAATTTGATTTGTAAAGCAAAAACTACAAATAATAAAATTAAATACAGAAATATAGTATTGTAGTTGAATAAAACTGAATATAAGCAGAGTCGAGATTAATATTTATATTCTTAATTCTTTAAATGTCTATAGTGTGCCGGTTTGAATACACTTTAGAATCTTACGATACAACTATTGATATCTTCAGTCTCACGGGACTTGAGAAACAAAGATTATTTTCACCAATAATTATAAAAAATGGATTATAATGTTGTTTGGACACATAGATAGTAATGTTTTTATTTCATTAATGTCTTTTTAATAAGTTCATTAATATGGATAGTAGTGTTATTGTTTTACTAATAAATAGGTTAATTTATTTAAATGATTAACTGTGTTAAGTATAATGTATTATTATAAAATCTGAGATAAATATATATATATATATATATATATTTATTTGATTATAAATACATAATTAACATATTTTATATAATATAGTTACAGATTTTAACATATTAATTAAGTAATTATTTTAACATATAATATTTTATATATAAATATTCTTTATAAATGAAGTACATCCATATATCATTTATATTATGTATATTTCATAATAACAATGTTTAAATATTATTGTATATTATTATCTATGTAAATAAAAAAAGCTTTTATAAAAACAAATTCATTATATATTGCTAACAATTTATGGAATTAAATTTTATATATTATTCTCAAATGTCTTTATATATAGAATAATGATACCAAAACATATTAAAAATTAATTTTTACTAATATATTTTTCAATA
Organism: Eruca vesicaria subsp. sativa; assembly: GCA_932364175.1. NCBI lineage: Eukaryota > Viridiplantae > Streptophyta > Magnoliopsida > Brassicales > Brassicaceae > Eruca > Eruca vesicaria. Next base: position 170,552 of record CAKOAT010647376.1, on the reverse strand, counting down.
ACCACTATAAAACCAATTTAATCAACATATTATAAGAAAAATACGATGACAAGCCCAATTTCAAACATCAAATTAATTAATGTGTTTATATCACACAATATTTTTTAAATATGATAATATATGATTAATTAAAGGAGGGCACATATAAAATATGATTAATTATACAATGACATGTATATAATATATAAGAGGGACATGAAAAAAAAAAGCATCATTTTTCTTAAATACATCCGCGCGAGCGCTGGTCAAGCTCTAGTTGCTTTTTATAGCCCCATAAAATAATGTGTGCTCTTAATAGCTCTTAGACCACCCACAATGAAGGTGTTGAAACGCACTTTAAACTGTTGAAAGTGATGCAATGACGATGTTGACAAAAACGAGTTATCTATGTGGTATCATCATCTGTTGTAAACTTTCAACAGCTCAAAAACAAAAAAATAGGGTCCGCACTGCCACGTGTCACATCTTGGTTGGCTAGAACATTAAAAGCGTGTGTACACACGAGTGCTGAGTACATGATTTTTTTTTTAATTCTGGATAAGATTTAAATGCTGTGTTTTGATTGGCTCTGTAGATTTCTTTTGATTTTTATTCCCACCCAATAATTCAAACACAATTTTTATATAATAAATTTTTTTTTAAAAAGATAAAAATTATATCAAAATTCTAGATTTTGTTTTCTCTATAAATAGAGACCACTCTCATCTCATTTCGTTATAGAAAAAAACATCATTTTTCATTATAATCACCCAACTGTAGTGGTTTAAATCCTTTTTATGTTAAACGGATCCCAATAATAATCCTTTTAACACTCAAAATTCTTCTAGTTTTCTGTCTAATTTCCAAAATCCCAACAATTATCAATTTCAAAACCAAACTTCTAATCAACCCCAAATTTTTTAAATTTATGGTTCCTCACCAAATTTCTTTATACCATCATCTGTTCCGCATTATTCTCCAAATTATGGTTCGAACTGCCTGGGCGAGTTTGTCTAGTAATTGAGTGCCGGTCATAGAAACCGAACTTGTCGAGAATAAAACCTAGGTTTCTAAGTGCGGAAAATTCTAAGTCTAGAAAAGTTGTAAAAGTCTCAAATGAGAGTTTTGAATTTCGTCCCCTGCTTCTGTCCTATGCCTCTTGCTTATATACTCCCTTCCTAGGTGGTTTAGTCCTTCCATTTTGATATCACTCAAATTACCCTAAGGAGTGAATTACTCTCTCAAATAAAAGGTTCAGTTGTAGTACTTAGGGATCAAATTCACAAGGAACTAAGGAACACAAAAGATATAATCCTTAGTGATTATGCTAGGTTGATTAAGTTTAAAAGTAAATTGCAGTTGTGAGCAATGGAGAGTTGCTCAAGAGAATTGGCTTATACTAGACGATTTCAGGATGATGATTAACAAGTTAAATCATTCCATGATCATACTCTAGTTAGCTACTCTAGAGTAAGCATTAGGGTTCATCAGGGTAATGAATATCACAACTCAACAATCCATAGTAGGGGCTAATCCCTCATAACTATTCGAACCCTAAATCTAACAAATGAATCTACTCAGACATGGCTAAGTGATTCATAGCATCAAGGTAATAATAGAAATTCATAAGATTAGAAGATTGAACACTTGGTTCTTTTGAACAACAAATCTCTTTGTGTGTTCTTCTAAATCTAGAACTCTATAACCTTTTATGAAAATCATAATAAGATGAAAAGAATACTTTTATAAATCAAAGAACTATGAGTATTAAGAAGAATAAAAGCAATCAAAGGCACTAAAAGCACAAAAAGCATGTCTAGCCAATATATATATATATATATATTGTAAAATCATCTCAATACCATGGTTAAAAGTGGGTCAAAACCATGGTAGATCAACTCCCCCAGACTTAACCTTTTGCTTGCCTTCAAGCAAACACAATAGTTAGTCTTTGGAAGAAGTTTTAGAGAAACAGCAGGGACTGAGTCAAATCTTAACTTAAGATCTTCACCTCTACTTTGTTGCAAGCCACATCTCATATCTATTAACTACAGAAGTACATTATACCATATCCTAGCTTAGCAACCAAATTCATCTAGCCAATCAACTTAGCAATCCTGTTTGTCTATCCCCTCTACTGATTTCATTTATGCATAAAATAAAAGTGTTGGCATTACCTTGGGAGTATCGATCAAGGAACACTTGGATTCAACTCAAGCAAGTTTCAGTCATTCTCATTCCGGTTTCTTTTCTCCCTATATCTCACTTCTCTGAATCCCAAATTTTTTTTTTTTTTTTTTTTATATCAATCCCAATGAACAACAAAATGTTCACCTTATTGATCTTTCTACTTTTTGTAGCCTTTTCTGACAAAGTGTAGGCGTATAGTGGGGTCATGGGTAATGTACCTCTCCCCCGCTTCCACAATGTGTGATCATTCCTTTGAATTAGAATCGTGGGGTCATGGGTAATGTACCTCTCCCTCTGCCTCTCAGGAAATCATCTCAATCTTTTATTTTTCTCTTTTTGGGATGCCAAAGAAAGGAGAGAAAGAAACCAAAATTATCAAGACTTATACCTTCCAGACTTGCAGGAGGATTCCGATCCCTTGTATACTAATCCCCAAGACAAGCAATATATGTCAGGTTAGGTTGGAATCAGCTTTGGTTCTTCCAAACAATCATGAAAAGTGTTGTCATAGGTGACTGGTGATCCACTTTAGCATCTATAGTACTTTATGCAATCAACAACTCTAAGAATGGTGCTAAAGAATGGTTAGATAAAAAGTAAATTGAAATATTTTCTTTGTCCCCTTCTTGAATCAATAAAACCAATTTTGAAAACATTTGATGAGATCAAAAGGTAAAGTAGAATCAGTAATCTCCACTCCCCAGACTTAAATCATACATTGTCCTCAGTGTATAACCAGTCCGAGTTAGGGCATAAATAAATAATGTATAACTGATATCAAAAATTGTGAACGATATACCTGACCGGAATTCGTATCGATCGATGGTGAGTCGCCTTCGTCGATCGTCATGGATAGGTCTGTATCGAGCGATGTCGACAGGATCGTATCGGTCGACAGTGGTAGTGATCGTGTAGCATCTCTACTGAAACTAATAAAACGAAAGTAAAAACTAAAAATAATATAAAACTAAGTAAGAAAGTACCTAATAGTGGGTTGCCTCCCACTCATCGCTTAGTTAAAGTCATTTAGCTTGACTATGGAGGTATGGTGGCTAGTGAGGTGAGTTGCAGGTACTTGTTGGGAAACAAATATCCTCCTTGTCTTGTGATTATCCAAACCATGAAGTTAAGAAGCTTCTTGTGGCTTTCTCGCTTCTGGTCATACTAGCTTTCAACTCTTGGACCTCATCTTGGATTCTATGTAGCCACTCCTCAAGGCTCGCAATGCTGAACTCATGTTGTCCAATCTTGCTGTGAGTTTGTTCTATATCAATACTCAGCTGCATTGTGTCGAGGCGTTGGATGGTTTTCACACGGAAAGAGGTATTATCGCCCGATCTTGGTGTAGTTTTGTCGGTCGATTTGAAAGGATGCCTATCGGTCGATGGGCTGAATGGCACGTCGATAGATGCGGATGGTGCATGTCGGTTTGCAAGCTGTCTCTGAATGTTTTCAATCTCCTTCTGAATTCCATCGGTGTGAATTCCAATCCTTGAACGTCACTCTGTACTGGGAACCACATCTTGTCGAATAATCTGTATGCTTCGTCTCCACAAGCTTCAATAGCTTTGTAGATATCTCCTGTTATTTTCTCAAGTTCTTCTCTGGTACAGAACTCTGGTGCTCTAATATCGGTCGATGTGTAGGGAGGTTCATCGATCGATAGCTGTTTCTGAGATTTCAGTTCTTCGCGAAGCGCATTCACTTCTTCTTGCAGGGTGTCCCTCTCTTTTCGAACTGATCCATTGGCAGGTTGAAGCCAATGTAATTCTCCTTGAAGTGATGCTTTGGTTCTTTCATGTTCAAACTGCAGTGATGTCATAAGATTAGAAGATTGAACACTTGGTTCTTTTGAACAACAAATCTCTTTGTGTGTTCTTCTAAATCTAGAACTCTATAACCTTTTATGAAAATCAGAATAAGATGAAAAGAATACTTTTATAAATCAAAGAACTATGAGTATTAAGAAGAATAAAAGCAATCAAAGGCACTAAAAGCACAAAAAAACATGTCTAGCCAAAACACATAGGTATAACTATAAATATGAGTTCCAGTAGGTTAAAAACTCGTCAAGGGAAATCTTGTAATATTTAGAGAACTTGTGCTTCAAGTCGGCTGAATCAAACTTGTTCTTCACGCTCGATATCGATCGATGGTACAAGGCGTACATCGATCGATGGTACAAGGCGTACATCAATCGATGGAGTATCTCGATTCGTCATCTTCTACGGAAGCGTCGTCGTTCGATTACACAGGATGTGTATCGATCGATATGTATCTCTGGATATCGACCTTGTTGTCTGATCTTCATAGTCATCTCGGGAAAACTCTCCTTTAAGCTCCATAAGGGCACCTAAATCATCACTTTACTCCAAAATGCTCATCAACCTGAAAACATACCTAATAGACTCCAAAACATATATATATTGTAAAATCATCTCAATACCATGGTTAAAAGTGGGTCAAAACCATGGTAGATCACATTTCGCCCAAATTCGAGTTTATCGAGAATCTTCCATTTATCTTGATCTTTCTTTTTTTTTCTGCGGAAATCTTCTATTTATCCTCAAACTTGACATTTATCTTCTTCCTGCGAGTAAATCGCTAAAACTTCGTCGTATCATTGAGTTAGACTTCGCTAAAGTTGCGAGATAGGCTTTTATCGCGTTTTAAGACTCTTTGAGTCATTTTGCGATAAAACCGTTTTACAACTTTATACGAAATCGTTTCCTGATGCAATGCCGTTTTTAAATAAGTTTCTCGAGTTAATCGTAAAGTTTGGCAATGTTTGATGTTTCGGTTAATCGTTGCCGTTTTCTACGATTCACTCGAAGTTTTATTAAAACGTGTTTTTTACGATTTCTCACGAAAAATCTCGAGTAAATCGTATAGTTTAGGCAATCCCATATATCTCGCCGTACGACGAGCTATCTAGGAAGCGTCTAGCTCGCCGTACGGCAAGCTATACGGGATGCGTCTAGCTCGCTGTACGGCGAGCTATACGGGATGTGACTAGCTAGCCGTACGGCGAGCTAGCTCGAGGCCACTTAGCTCGCCGTATAGCTCGCCGTATGGTGAGCTAGTTTGGCCGAATTAGCGCGCGGTTTACGGCGGATGTGGTTTTTCGCGGTTTTGTACTTAACTCGGGCGATCGTGTAATCGGCGTTTGTTTCATTCTTCCGAGATAACGATTTCCAAGTTTTCTGCGGATTTCCTTTGTCTGGACATTTTCTTTAATTTTATAAAACGATTTCTCGAGTTTTATAAAAAGACTTCTCGAGTTTTATAAAACAACTTATCGAGTTTTATAAAACGACTTCTCGAGTTTTATAAAACGACTTCTCGAGTTTTATAAAACGACTTCTCGAGTTTTATAAAACGACTTCTCGAGTTTTATAAAACGACTTCTTGAGTTTTATAAAACGATTTCTCAAGTTTTATAAAATGACTTCTCGAGTTTTATAAACCGACTTATCGAGTTTTATAAAACGTATTTTTTTTTTTTGCGGAGACTTTTAGCCATTGATTCCGTCGTAACCGATTTTGACACCAACAGGTATTTATAAAGGTTTATAAGGTATTTATAAAGGTTTATAAGGTATTTATAAAGGTTGTTTTCATGTTTCTTACTGTGTTTTTCTACTTGAATAATGGAAGAATTTCATTTATAAATAGATAAGATTAGATTCGTCTACAATAGCTAAACCTCTAAACCTTTATAAAGACCTTATAAACCTTTATAAATACCTTATAAACCTTTATAAATAACTTATAAACCTCTTATAATCAACTTATAAATCTCTATCGTGTGTATCGTGTGTGTTTAAAATTTCTTAATAATGTGTTTGTATAATGTGTATTTAAAGTTTTTAAATTTTAATTGTTTTACTAATATTAATTTTCGTATTTAAAAAAATAAAATTAGGTAAAAATCAAACTAAAAATAAATATATTCTTCATTTTAATTGTTTTATTAATATTTATTTTGTATTCTTTAAAAATAAACTAGGTATAATAATTTAAATATATATTATTAAATGTTATGTTATTTTAGTTTTTAATTTAATTATTAATACGTAATTATTATTATATTGTAAGAAAAATAAATAATATGAATTAAAAATTGTGGGGTAGGGTGTTAAATTTTTTAAAACAAACCATTGTAGAGGTTTAAAATGAAGTGGGTGTTGAATAAATGAGGTGGAAGAAAGAGAAGATGATGTGGAATGTTAAAAAGAAAAAATAAGGATGTTGAAAGTGGGGAGGATGTTAAAACCATTGTTGATAGTCTTAATGGAGATTATATTTTATTCTCTCATAAATGCAATATCAAGAGGACTTATATAACAAATCAGTTAAGATGTATCGATATATAAATGTCTATATTTATATGTTTTTACTTTGATCGGTGCTTGGTTAAATCAGTTATAAATCTAGCATATCCAAATCCTACGGTTTTTAGAAAATCATATCTATTCGGTTTATATGGTATATACCAAATCAAAATCATATTGTCTATTTCAGTTCGGTACGGTTCGGTATTACCACATTGAACATGCCTACATGATGTCAAGATTATTGTAACATAATCAATTTATTATAGATATTTATATTTTGAAAATACCTTAGACGTTTTAATAATCTTTATATCATCACATCAAAGATTAATAAAGTATATTAATATTGATTTTTTTTTGTGAATAGTTAAATTAGTAAATCTGTATTTAAGTTTATTACTCAATGTAAGCATGAGCCAAATCAACTTTCTAAATTACTGAAAATATGTAACACTTATAAATATATATATCAGAAGTTAATTTGAGCTAAAAATGACAAAAATAAATTTATTAAATTATAATTTTAAAATAAATAAAATAGTATAAACTATTATTTAAAAGAAAAAAAAAAAATTTTAATAAATTAAAATAATTTACACACAATCAGATTAGAAAATTAAACTTAATAGACCCTACATATAACTAGTATGTTTTTAAACTAATAAAATTAAAATTAAATGTACCGCAAATATAAAAAAAAATCTTATAAATAAGATATATATTTAAACGTTATTATTTCTGTATATGATGCATGAAATCATCTAGTATATTCATAACAAAAAATTTCCAAAAGTTTAATTTTACCATTAACAAATGACACCTTTTATTATTATCCAAACTGAGAATTATAAATAACAAACCAAAACCATAAATGTCATAAACTTGAAAGATTTTTAAAAAGGGAACTGTCAGTTTTTATAGAAATGTCACAAATATATATACTATTTCTGTTTCGTTTTAGTTAGCGTTTAAGGTGTTGAAAAAAATATTAAAAAATTACAAAATTTTATAAAAATTATTTTGGTTACAAAAGATAAAATTCAACAAAAAAGATTTCAACAAAAAAGATTTCAACAAATAAGAAATAATGTTTTATTATTGTTTACAAATTTCAAATGACACTAAATTTTATCTAAAATATTAAGAACATCACTTATTATGAAACCAAATCTATACTTATGGATTAGAATTAAATGGTAGGATTTGGTGGGGTTTAATTTCTTTTACATAAAAATTGAAAAAAAAATTAATAAAATTTTAAAATCGTATAAAAAAACTCATTTTAGCATTTCTAAAAAAATTCTAAAAATTTATAAAAATTTCGAATTTAAAAATATATAACTCGAAATTATAGTTTTTTTCTTTTAATTTTTTATTTATATTTATATATCTATAAATCAATGGTTAGTAGGATTTTTTTTTACCCCTTTGATAAAACATATTTTGATCAATTTCTTCACTGAGAACTCTTTTGGTGATAAAAACCTAAAAATAAATTATTTGAGAGAATTATCGTACATGTAATGATTTTGAAGAAGGAAATGTAAATTTTTAAACGAATGTCACAAGTATATATTCCATTTGTTTTATTTTAGTTGTTGTTTAAGGTTTTGCATAAATATTAAAAATACATTTTTTTTATGTAATTTATCTTGACTATGTAAAAATAAAATTAAACAAAACTATTTCAACCAATAAGAAAAATGCTGTATTTTATAATCAATCAAAAATTTTAAATGACATTAATTTCATATAAAATAGTGAGAACATCACTTATCATGAAACAAAATAAAAATATTTAAACATTATTTAAAATTATACGGAGGAAGTTTATCGATTTCATGTATTTCCATCAGCATTGTTGTCACCGTTCTTGGTAAAAAAAAACACATAAAGGCAAACAACCCAAAGCGCTAAGAAAACAACTATGATACATGTCATGAACCATACTTCCATTGTAAAGATAACTGTAAGAGTTTTTCGTTCTTGGAAGTTGAAGCTGTCTCCTCTGTCAGAATTTTCAACAGGTACTTTCACCTGTAAGACACAAATTTACAAGATTGAAAATTTTGTATGTAATATAAAAACTACAAATAATAAAAATTAAGATACAATAATATAATATATTAGTTGGATAAAACTGGACTTAAGCAGAATCAAAATTATATCTCTTTCCTTAATTTATTAGAAGAACGCAGTGTGCTGATTTGAATATGCTTAAAATTTGAGGATATAACCACCTATATATTCAATTTGACAGTATATGAGAATCAAAACCTGTCAAATCCATATATATGCTATAATGTCAGACATAAAAAAAAAGTAAAGAAAATAAATAGTTGTATTGTGAGTATATTTCGTAATAAAATGTCATGACTTTTATAGTCCCATAGAATAAATTGGGCACCTAATATCAATAAATGGAGATTATATTTTGAAAGGGGGTATCGAATTGTTATTATTGAAAGATTTAGGCAAAGATTTAGTCAAAGACTTATTCTAATGACAAATCATCCATACATGGTAAAATTCTAAGAAAATATTTCTTTCTTATTTTTATATTTTCAAGATTTAATTGTCCTACTCTTTATGTTTTTTTTTTTTAAATATACTGTATTGCTGATATTATATTTAAGACAAAAATACCAAAATATAAATTATCATAGTTAATTAAAATTAAATTTAATATTATAATCTTTTTAATATCCTAACATCTGCTTTATTATAATCTATTTTTTACAAAACATATTTCGAGAATGTAATATTTCTTTTATAAAATTTTGGAAGGTGACGCTGTCTCTTTGGAAGGAATTTTCAATCGGTACTTCCACCTGTAGGCACCAAATTTAAAAGATGGGAAAATTTGATTTGTAAAGCAAAAACTACAAATAATAAAATTAATTACAGAAATATAGTACCGTAGTTGAATAAAACTGAATATAAGCAGAGTCGAGATTAATATTTATATTCTTAATTCTTTAAACGTCTATAGTGTGCCGGTTTGAATACACTTAAGAATCTTACGATACAATTATCTATATCTTCAGTCTCACGGGACTTGAGAAGAAAGATTATTTTCACCAATAATTATAAAAAATGGATTATAATGTTGTTTGGAGACATAGATAGTAATGTTTTTCTTTCATTAATGTCTTTTTAATAAGTTCATTAATATGAATAGTAGTGTTATTCTTTCACTAATAAATAGGTTAATTTATTAAATGATTAACTGTGTTAAGTACAATGTATTATTATAAAGTCTGAGATAAATATATATTTATTTGATTAGAAATACATAATTAACATATTTTATATAATATAGTTGCAGATTTTAACATATTAATTAAGTAATTATTTTAACATATAATATTTTATATATAAATATTATTTATAAATGAAGTACATCCATAAATCATTTATATTATGTATATTTCATAATACAATTTTAAATATTATTGTATATAATTATCTATGTGAATAAAAAAAATTTATAAAAAAAATTAATTATATATTGCTAACAATTTATGGAATTAAAGTTTATATGTTATTGTCAAATGTCTTTATAAATAGAATAATGATACAAAAAATATTAAAAAATAATTTTTACTGATATATTTTTCAATAATCACTATAAAACCAATTTAATCAACATATTATAAGAAAAATACAATAACAAGCCCAATTTCAAACATCAAATTAATTAATGGTTTTATATCACCCAATACTTTTATGTATAATAATATATGATTAATTAAATGATGGCACATATAAAATATGATTAATTATACAATGACATGTATATAATATATAAGAGGGACATGAAAAATAAATAGCATCATATTTTTTAAATACATCCGGGCGAGCGCTGGTCAAGCTCTAGTTGCTTTCTATAGACCCATAATTTAATGTTTGCATTTAATAGCTCTTAATGGAGATTATATTTTGATTCTCTCATAAATGCAATATCAAGAGGTGAGTTGATTTTTGTATGTTACAAAAATTAAAATCAAAATCAAATTGTCATTATTGAAAAATTCAGTAGTTTAGTGAGAAATCATCAATATATAAGGTAAAATTGTAAGAAAATATTTCATTCTTAATTTTATATTTTCATGATTAAATTATACTATATACTGTTTATGATTTTGATATTTTTTTCAAGATATAGTATATAGATTACTTTTATAAAATTGTGTAATTCCCATCTTCTTTATAAATTATATAATGTTATATTTCAAAGTTAAGTTATGATGTCAATATTATAACATAATCAATTTATTATAGACGTTTAGATTCTTACAAGATTTTTATACATTTTGATAGTAATATTTATATCACCAAGATGAAATCAAGTATATAATTTTTTATGGATAGTTAAATAAGTAAACATTTTGATAGCCATTTCTCTCGTTCTCATAGCAATTTGGAATGGTGTTTCTTCGGCGGTCGTGTTTGTCTGGCCAGATATGTGGAGTCTATTAGGCTCTTTGAATAGAAGTCTCTGGTGTTTCTAGACCTGCGCTCTATGTCCTCTGCGCTGGTGGTGGTCTATGTCGGTAGTGGCTCAATGGCTCTTACGGTTGTAGTATATAGAGATCCTACAAAATTGGTCTCCGATCTTTGGAGTTTGGAATTCAGTTGTGAGATGGTGACAGTGGCAATCCATGGATCTTCCTTGACTCCTTGTGTGGTGTTGGTGGTGTCGGTCACACAAGGGATGTCTACTGGTGTCTTCATTGAGTTTATGTTGTTGGGTCAGTTTGGTTCAGACTTGTACAAATATTTTGATTGAGTAGCAAGCATTAAAAACGCCTAATTAAGTATATTTAAATTTAGTACTCAATATAAGCACAAGCTTTACCAAGTTTTCTAAATTAGTGAACATATTTAAAATTTGGTAAATACATATATTAGAAGTTAATTATTTTAACTAAAATTGACAAAACAAAATTCTATTACATTTTTTAAATGGTATAAATTATTATTTCAAAATTGTCAGCTGTGATATCTTCTATGTAATATTTCTCATAATTTATAATGCATAATTAATCAGTGTTAAAAAACCAAATAGAATTATAAATAGCTAACCCAAAACCATAAATATCAAAAATAGAATTATTTCAAAAGGATCCCTGAAATTTTTACAGGAATTTCACGAGTATATTTCTCCTTGTTTCGTTTTAGTTGGTGTTTAAGGTTTTGCACAATATTAAGCAAACATAGATTCTTTATTATTTAACTTGGTTACTTAAAAATAAAATCAATTAAAACTATTTCAACCAATAAATATGCAGTATTTTATAACTGATCACAAATTTCAAATGATATTAAATTTATCTAAAATAGTGAAAAATTTACTAATTATGAAACGAAATAGTGAGAACATAACTTATCATGATTACAAAATAAAAAATATATGATTACACTATTTTATAGTGCTCATAACAAAGAATCCAATGATTCCAAGATCCGGTCATTATGACTATCAAATTGCTCGGAAAAACCATTGGAATATTGGCCATAGACATTTATCCAATAAGACAGTTACACCAATCCCTCTACATGAATAAAAATGACTCTAAACACTAGATGACTCGATAAACTTAATAGACTTGATTACCTAGATAAGTCTCAACAAGAGTAAAAAAAAGACTCCATAAAAATGAATTTTGAGAGTATAAACAATGAATACACTGCATGATGAGTTGGTAGCATTTTCAGTCTTAAACTAGTCGTTTTTAATAAATATGGGATTTTACTCCAACATTTGGTGAACATGATGTATTGAAACCTCTGGAATTTGGTGTAAATTAAGAGAATAGCTATAATACAATTTCATTTTTTCATAAATTAGATTCTATGTTGTATTTATTTTGGCCATGAACAGTCATGGTTAATTATGAGTAATTTCCTTCATTCTCCTAAAAACGGTCTCATTTCACATTCTCAAAGTGTTTGCGATTAATTTTGTTTAACAGAGCATCACGTACTATTCCACTTGTATCTCAAAACTATGGACACGAATCATTAAAAGAAATTGTTTATCCTCTAATCCTTATATGTAGCATTGATTAACCATCCTAGGAATTAGGTATAAACCAATGTTTGACAGATTCAGTTTGACTTAATTGTTTCTATGAACTTATTTCTTGGAGTCTCTAGTCATTAACGTAATGATACCGCAAAATCTCATCTTATAACTCATTCTGATTAATAATATGACAATTAGATCTTATTACACACCTTAATAATTGGATCCTAAAGTTTTGAGATTTTAATTGTTCCATGTACTCAATATTTTAGTTATAGCTTTTCCATCAATTGAATTAGTTGTGTGTAAGGACTACTATCCCCGACATTTTCTGAATTAACTCAGAAATTATTATTTTCCTTTATTTTGGTCAAAAAAATTTATTACTTTCCAAATTAAATTTTTTTAAAAAATTCTAAACCGCACTTTTTTATGTGACTTACATCTCTGTGTTAATTTGTTCTCTTTACAAGAGAGGGTGAGAGTTTTCTTTTTAGGTTTTATGTGTAGATATTTGATTTTCTTTTCTCTTAAACAATATTTTTTCATGAACAAAAGATATTGTTGAAAAAACTCAATCAATTAATTACATACTGCATTATTCTATACTGAATTGAAGTAAAGGAAACGTGCCTTGCACATTTCAAAGTAAGACTGTCTTAACACGCCTTTTGACCAGTCCAACTTGAACATAATCAAAATTTATAGAAAATCCAGCTTTGCTCTAAAGAAAACTGGAAATCATATTATTCTACATAATTTTTATATGCTTCACATTCTTAAGAGGTATCTTTTTTCTGAGGCCAGTTGAAGCTTCACTTCTTCTTTGCCTTCAATCTTGGATGATCCAGTGTTATCCATTAAGAGTCGCTCCTAACTGTTACATTTTTGATACGTACAGTAAAAACAGTATAAATGAATACACATAAATTAATAAACATCATCAATTAATAAAAAACTAGGTGACCGGCCCGCACCCTGTGCGGGTTTATATACAGATTCAAATTAGGGACTTAATAATACAAAGTTTTAGAAGTAATAGATTTTATATCATAAGACCACCGTCTTTGAGGTAAAGCTTCAGGCACAAAAAAAAATGCCGGTACACAATATTTTACATGGAGGAGATGGAACAAGGTAACTTCAGTATCAATAGGTAGTTATTGTTTATAATTGCAACATCACAAAAAAAATTGTGTGTTTAAGGTTGAATTTTATTTTCCAAATCTGAAATTAATAGTGTGTAGTTTTATAAGTAACTTATTTTCTATTATCACTAATTAGAATTGTATTGTATATGTGTTGTAATTCTTTATTTTAGGTGAAAATATTATTATGCATAAATTTTTCGTAAAATGTATGTAGACAGATTAAAAGAAATGTTACACATATCCCTCTCTCTCTCTCTCTCTCTCTCTCTCTCTCTCTCTCTCTCTCTCT
>CAKOAT010647376.1:107223-156252 GCA_932364175.1 Eruca vesicaria subsp. sativa | reverse complement strand
ACATGCTTCTTTAATAACTTCAATATTTTCTTCATCATAGTCCTTGCAGATAACAGAAGAAGTTATTTTTTTGTAAAAAACGTCATTAGATTAAGCTTTGAAGAAAATAAGCAACTTAAAATGTAAACCATAAGAAAATGTAAGATATATATAAGTGTTGATATGGTTGCACGATAAGTTAGTATCAAATAATATATTCATATTATTTATTACATTCTTTTTATTGCTATATAGATGTTCTGAATTTAATGCGTTAACATAAATCATTCTTAATTATTACCAATCAATCTTGTGAATTAAATTTATACAATACTCCCTCCGTTTTTAAAAATTGATGTTTTAGACTTTTCACATATATTAAGAAAACTCATTAAATTTTGATTGTAAATGCATTGTTTTTTATGAATAAATTTTTTCCATAGCTTTTAGCCAATATAAATTCAATAAACACCATTAATTTTTTTGAAACTTACAGTTTTTCATTAAATCATACATTGAAAAGATAAAAAATCAATCTTTCTGAAATTTGATTTAGGAACGGAGGGAGTATATGTTACGTGATGTTGTAATCGTCATTAATTGGTAATCATTAATGTGGTAGACGTGGACATATTTTTCATTCAAGGCAAGTTGTGAGAATTAAATAATAAACAAGTAATAATATAATTGTTAAATGACGATAATAATAACTATAAAAATGACCTTATTATATATTGAGATCTGAAAAAAATAATCTAATAAAAATATAACTAAAAAACAGTAACGAAAACATTGACTAAATAATAACATGTTATTAGAACGAAAATTAGATAATTTCATCTCTTTCAGCAGATTATTACTAAAACATGAGTGTTATTACAATGCAATTATTTTAAAAATTGTCATGAGCACAAGAAAAGACTCAATGTGTTTTTATTTGAAATAAATAATAATGAATAACGCGGATAGTGACAAAAGACTAAATGTGTTGTTCCTGAAAACTATTCACAAATAAATATTTTTTAAAAAAATTCGAGATCACTCGCCCTTGATTTTTTTGTGGGAATGTTTTTTGTTGACAGAGTGTTGATCCTCCAAGGTTACTGTCATGATCTTCTTGTTTTTTTCTTTTGGACAAATGAGTTCCTGAAAAATCACCACAAGGAAATATCACCTAAGGACTGCAACATCATGACCTGCAAGAGAAATAGTTCATCTCATTAGTATGCTATTGTAACTATTAAATCTAAGCAATTATAAAGTGTAATACCGATTTAGAAGGCAAAGCAGAAAATATTAATTTTTTATAATAAGTATTTAAACTGAATAAAGAAAGTTATTAGATCTATAATATCATAAGCTGATTTGAATTAAATATTAGTTTTCTTGTGCAAGTTATATTAATTTAAAATAAGGCATGAAGCAATTTAAAGAAATATATTAAAAAATTGGAAAACAATTCATAATAAGCCATGAAGCAATTTAAAGAAAGATATTAAAAATTGACTGTCATAAATTTGCAATAATTGACATACTATTTAAGACAAGTAATTGATGGCAAAATAAGGTAATCAACATATCAACTTGCGCAAGTAATTGATAACAAAATAGGGCAAGTTATTAATAAACGGATTAACTAATTAAAAGCTTTTACCAACAAGGTATATCTTTCCTAATACCATAATATGAGTATAAAATTAAAGAATAATAAAGAGTTTTGATTTTGATATATTGTAAATCTATAGAAATATATAACACAATCCCATAGAAACCTGCAAAGAAAATGTAATAAAAATTTTAAATATAACCCATAAGTAATATTTAAAATAAGAAAATTTTAAATATAACCCAATAGAAAAAACAAACAAATGTAAGAATTTATAAATTTAAATTTTTTTATCGAATAAAAATAGACTAATGAGTTAGTATTGGCATCCCTTAGGTGTCTCCTTTATATATACTTCACCTTCCTTTTTTATTATGTTATTAGGGAGATATTTTCATAACAAATGATGTTTAGGAATATAATTTCATAAGAAATAATGAAGTGAACAAAACCGGATAAGTGATGGAACGATATGGTCCACAGAACATGATATCTGCATATAAACCAAAAGAACATTACCCATATAGGCCTACAGAAATAAGCCTCCAGCCTAATGCACACAAACATTCATGGTTATGATGAAGATGATGACATACACTATAACGAACTATTTGCTAGTAACAAGGTTCTAGTGAAGGCTATTAATGTTAGTGATTTTCTATGAACATTGCATCTCATAAATTTCTACCATTGTAATCTTCAAGGGTTTGTATCCAGATATAGAAACCATATACAGTGTCTTCCTATATATATAGACGACCAATCAACTTCCTATTCTCAAGGTTCCTAGTCTCAAGTGTGTGTGATCTACTGTTTAAAGCATAAACAATAAGAGAAGAATGCTTTACCAATTGCCTATCGGTGGCTGCAGAGATATCGTTGCTTGGTGTTGATACCAGGGCAAGCTCCCATCCTGAAGGGTCATAATTGTTTGCGTTACCAAAACGAGGGGTTGCAGGGTTATCTGGAAACAGAGACATAGAACAGAGATGAGTCAAAGGGAGAAACGGTATTAATGACAATGTAGTTCAGATTATTGTATAACAAGAAGCTCACCATCTGTTGGTATTATGGCTAAAGCAAGTGCATTTTGGTTCTCAATCGCTGATGCATCACGACCACCAGAGTTCAGACCCTGTGTCGAAAATTGAACTAAAGAGAACCTGAGAGTTAAGAATAGCAATGGGAAAGAAAAACTGAAATCAACACTCATTAACCAAATATAATAGGAGTTTCACCAGTAGATCATCTGTATCAGTGATGTTTTGTGACTGAGTGTTGGCCGAAGGAGGAGGAGGGGGAGAAGGTTCAGTCTCATCAGATACAAGAACAACATCATCTGAAGGCAACACAACTTCACGTTCTTCATGAGACGGTTCAGTATCTTCGTCAGGAAGTCCATCATCCGGCCTATAAGTTAGAAGCTGCATGTAGACAACTTCATTTAGCACATAAAACCCCAGAGAAAGAGACAAAAGGATCACTAATATGAGAAAATATGCTTATACCAGTGGCTCAGCTGGGGCATCGACCACACGAGGTGCTTCTTTAATATACTCCTCCATTGTAGCCAGAAAAGATTGTGGTGGCTGTAGAAAAGAAGTATGTTATAAGTAACCGTAATGAGTAATAGCTGCAAGCAATCATCTGGTACCTCTCTTAGTACAGGAAACTGAAAATTCCTAGCGAGTTCCAATCCTTTACAGGCTTCGTAGAAATCAGAGAGGCTACGTGCCTGAAAGAATACATCATCCATCATTAGACAAGAAAAAGTAACGTCTAGGCAAAGAAAATAGTACAACAACATCAAACCTGTTGACCAGCACGCTTGTATATTTCAAGGGAACTGATGGCTTCGTGTTTCGGCATTTCAAAGAACTGCAATAAAATAATTGAAAAAAAAACTGAGTAGGAAGAAAGGTAGAGAGACATGATCACTATGATTGCAAACACACAAGATAGACCTACCTTGTCAATAAGATTAATGATGCCGTCATTGATAGCACAATAAACTTTAAAACTCTCCTTCAACACCTATCATTCCATCAAAAAGATGGTAAGAATTTTTAGCTTTGCAAAGCAAAACACCAACCACTGTCTACAGTTCTGGTAAGTTTAATTGGTATGACCACGAAAATTATCACGTACCAGAGCAAGTGCATATTGTATAACATGGTTGTGATTAGCAGCGCCTTCTGGCTGAACAAAAGTAAAGGTGCAAGCCAGTTCATTGATCAGCAAATGCAGCCGCAAACAGTCAGCAACACAAACAAATAAATAAAAAATACCCTGCAACCGATGAGACGATACAGAAGCTGCTGCAAAGCTGGCAACTGCACCAAGAGCTCTTCACCATCTAAATCCCTGGTTCTACTATACCCCTGCCAGTCCATAATATGCAAAATCAAAGTCATCAGAAACAAAAAAGATGTCTTAAGGTAAGAAATGCTCGAAGTAGAAGAATATTGGATACCTTATCCTGCCCTGGGGTAGCCTTTGGAAGACGCTCAGCCTCAGTATCATATTTCAAAACCCTGAAGCACTCAAGCCGTTCCTCAAGAAACAACGCATAAGTACGTACCCAAGCTGAACAATCCCAAGCTATGCGACAAAAAAACAAAAACACACTCTATAAGAACCTCTCTTGACTCAAACACCCTGAAAATTTAGGACATACCAATAGGACTTGAATCATCCTTGAAATTAGAAATCTGCGTGTCTCTCATGAAATATAAAAGCTTAATGTTCTAAAATAAGAAGAAAAAAAAAGTTTAGAACATTATTAACATAAAAAATTCAGAATACAAAGTTCAATGATTTCATTTCTTCTACTGTGAATGTCTTATTTATAGTAAATTGATGGACGTTTCTCAATGATTTAGCTTGCATGATAAGCTAAGAAGTAACATATTCTCTAATAAATTCTCAATAAATCTTATACTTTAAAGTTAATATTATTTTTGGAATATCTTGTTGATAAAGCTAAAGAAGAACATCTCGTGAGAAAATATTGGTTTTAGAGAGAAAATATCTTATCAATTAATTTTGTTTTAAATGCATGATTTTAAAAGTGAAAATATCTTGTCAATTAATTTTGTTTCTCTGACATCTAAAATATTTAGTGAGTATTTAATGAATTAAACAGAGAAAGGATCGCAAAATGATGTTCTTTGAATCGAGAAAACACAAAAGGTAAGTATTTAAATGGATTTCCTTTTTATTAGTGTCGATGGTAAAAATAAATCAAAAAAATAAATTGTAAAAAATCAACCAATAGAATCGCTAGAATTCTTCTGAGAATGGCCGTGTGAGTGACACGTGTCAAAGTGACTTCTCTTTTAATGTATAGGGGGATTTCATTCCCAAGTTGAGCCAGTTCAAAATATGACACAAACCGATAAGATAATAAATTTCTGGAAAATCCTATGTAAATATATAGTCCATTAAAATTATAAATTAATAATTTGAATGTGTATGTATATATATTATATATAGCACAAATAAATTATGATATCTTTTTATATTCATAATAAATTTATCTTTATATTTTCTTAAAACTAAGGATATTTTGATAAGATTAGTAAAATTATATCTAAAAGCACATTTAATTCTATGAAATATATTTTAGATACATCAAATAATATATTAAAACAATATAAATAATAAATTTCAAAAATTAATTTATATATTAAAACAAAATAGAAAAATCTATAAAATGAATCTGTCTGTAAATTAATAACTCTATAAATTAATAAAATATCATAATCCTAACATTAATAATTTATAGAGTTTTTACTGTAGTAAACATGTAATTATCAATGCAAACATGTCCTTATCAGTATCTTTATCATTATCTATTGAAATTTTATTAGTTTTATTAATTTATAATTGTATTCAACAATTTAATGTAAAATTTATAATTAAAATATTAAGTTCTCAACATTTTTTCAATGAAAATTTTGAAATCATATATATATATATATATAAATCTGAATATCAGTTAAATGAGACTTTTACTCATATGGTTTGAAGATTATGGTCTTGTTATAACAAATTAAACACCTGATCACAAAATTTTCAATTTGAGACATTTAACCATTTTATAATTTATATTCGTTTAAAAAAGAAACTAAAACATATACAAAAAAATCTAAATTTTTCATTATTGTGATTGTTTATTCTTTTAATAATATAAAATAAAGCAAAAATAATATAGGATATAAAAATTGTTATCAAATATTAATTATTCAAATCATTATCAAATATATATTAATCATATTATGTAATTCTGTAGCTTTTATGTAAGGAAAGAAACTATTTTTCATTAATAACTGATTTTATGGTTAATTAAATGAAAATATCATATATGTTTAGATAAATCAACCTATTTCTCTTGGAGTTCTAAAAATCCTCGTATTGATGACACATTACATAGTTTAAATGTTGTAATGCTTCTTAAATATTTTATAATAAAAAATTTGATGTAAGGATATACAGAAGATTAATAAAAAACAATTTATTTGATTTATATGGATTTAAATGTTATACAATAATTGTGTTATGATTATTGATTTATACAAAAATAATTTTATTGATTTAATAAAATTTAAACACTGCTCGGAATTATATTTTTAAATATATAAATATAAGATAAAAAACTGGTGATTTTAACTTAATTTTAATAAACTGAAAATCAATATAAAATTGTTACGTCAAAAATATTTATTATATTGTTACTTTTAAATTTTAAAATTGATAAATGAAAGTTATATTTATATCTGTATAAATGATTTTGAAAGATCTATTTCTACGCATGAAATCAACTCCTAGAACCATATCTCAAATTGATTCAAAGTGTCCTACACAAAAGAATTTTAAAAATAAATATAGTATATGTTTTGATGGATCAGACTATTTCTCTAGGAATTCTAAAAAATCCTTGTATTGATGACACATTACATAGTTCAAATGCTGTAATACTTTTCAAATAATATGGGTTTTTTGCAAAATTAAGTCACAACTCAAAGTCAAATACAAAACTAATTTCTTCTTTTGTCTCATCTTTCTTTTGCTATATTCACCCCCACATCTTCATTTTATCTACGAAAACACCATTAATTTTTTTTTGTAATTTTTTTTCGAAAATGACATTTTTACTCTCTTAACCTCATCATCTTCAAGTATTTACAACATTATCATTTCCATGAATACGCCCAACAACCTTGTACAACCAGTTTGAAACTTTTAATGCACTTAAAATCGATACATAAACTCTCTTTCTCAATTGTCATGAACTAAAAACAACATCCCCTTCATTTTGTCTCCACATTCATACAAAAACCCAAGCTTTTGATTTCAAATTTTTTATGGTTAATAGAGCCATTTAAGCATACAATTCTTGGTGAGTTACTTTCGTTTGATGTTCTGGGTGGTTGGAGAAGACTCTGTGTGCAAATGAATTCATCTCACCTAATTTAAGGTATGAAATTGAAATCTTCACTAAATATGTTCCCGTGGAAGACTTTCCCGTAAATCTTCTGGATGTAGAAGACTTACGGATAAGTCTTCTGGTCAAACGGATGACTTACTTCTAAGTCGTCCAGCTTTCTATGTTAAAAAAAAAGCTTGACGACTTATAAGTAAGTCGTCTAGAAAAAATGGGCTAGTTTTGCATTTGACCAAATTGTGTCAGATGTTTGACTTTTCCTGGACGACTTACCAGTAAGTTGTCTCTGGGAAAGTTAAAATTTCAATATTTTTTTTAATTCAAGACGACGTACGGATAAGTCGTCTTAGGTTAATTTTGTAATTGAAAAATAAAACTTTAATTATAACTTTTCTCAGAAGACTTAATTTAAAATCGTCCAGCCAGACGACTTATTATAAAGTCGTCCGTGATAAGCAAAGTCGTCCAGATTTTTTTGGTCAAACCTTGCTTATCTCGGACGACTTTCGAATAAGTCGTCATACTAGACGACTTTAAAGTAAGTCTTCTGGAAAAAGTTGTAATTAAAATTTTATTTTTCAATTACAAAACTAACCTAAGACGACTTATCCGTAAGTCGTCTTGAATTAATAAAATATGGAAATTTTAACTTTCCCAGAGACGACTTACTGGTAAGTCGTCCAGGAAAAGTCAAATATCTGACACAATTCGGTCAAATGCAAAACTAGCCCGTTTTTCCTAGACGACTTACTTATAAGTCGTCTAGGTTTTTTTATTTTAACATACAAGCTTGATGACTTAGAAGTAAGTCGTCTCATTTAAATTTCAATTGAAAAAATGACTTGTCTGGAAGACTTACCCTTAAGTCGTTCGGACGACTTACTTGTATGTCATCTGCGTTAATGTTTAGTAAACTTTCATTTTCTCTATGTTTTCTAAAGTGTTTTTATTTTGAATTTTTGTAGATGATTCGTCAGTTACATGCAGAGTATGGAGAATGGTTGTTCAAAGATGGCTGTTGGGATTTTGTGGTTGATAATTTCAAAGGAGCGAGAATGTTTTTTTTGAGTGAAGGTTCGACACATGCTGAACTTGTTTCAATGGCTCAAGAAGATTATAACTTGAACATGAGCATAGTTACTGTGGAGATAAGCTACTCATTACCAGCAGAAGTGAGGATGGCTCCAGCCACCCCTCCCATTCATGTTACAAGTGATAGACAAGTTCGAAACTTGCTCGAGATAACCAAAACGCATAGAGTATATCTTTGTGTATCAAGCTGTAGAAAGGTGGAAACGGTTTCAGAGGAAAAGGAAGAAGCTGATGAATGGTTTGAAAATGATGAAGCTGATGAATGTTTTGAAGATGATGATGATAATGAGTTTGTTGAAGATGAAAATCATGATGGGGATGAGGATGATGGGGAGAAGGATGATGGGGAGGAGGATGCTGATATCTCTATTGTTTCTGAAACGGACGAGAATGGTGAGGATTACAGTGTTTATGGAAATGTTAAAGATGATGATGAGGAAGAAGAGATGATATTAGTTTTGAAGATTTTGAAAAGACATATGCTATTGAAGGAAGAAAATCGAATGGTAACAATATCTATGTCAACAAGAGTTTTGTTAGCAAGGATACACTGCTTTCAGAGCTGCGGTTTACAACAGTGATGCGTAAGTTCTCCTTCAGAATATACAAGTCAACGAAAACTCTCCTTGTGGCAACATGTCGGGTTAGTGGTTGTGGATGGAAGATCAAAGCAAGTATGAAACATGGGACAAACACGTTTTGGGTAACAAAATATGTGGAAACACATACATGCTCAGTGGGAGACCGAATCGCTCAGCGAAGACACTGTACTCCGAAGTATGTTGGTAGGCTTTTCATTGATCGTGTTGGAATCATTGATGGGTTGACTCCGCAGCATATCACTGATGCAATGAAGAACATGTTTGGCATGACGCTTGATTACACCACTTCATACATAGCACTTTTATATGCATAGACATTGGTGAGAGGATCAGCAGAAGATGGATATTCGCGTCTGCCATCATATCTTGAGCAAATCTCCTTACCAAATCTCGATTCTATCACGGCTATAAAACTTCATTCTATCAATAGATTTAAGTATCTATTTCTCTCTTTTGGAGCTTCTATCAAAGGTTTTAAGTATCAGAGAAGGGTCATTGTGGTGGATGGGACTCACCTAAGTGGGAAGTATGGAGGTGTTTTGTTAGTTTGCAGCCGCACAAGATGGGAATTTTCAGATATTTCCATTGGCTTTATCGATTGTAGATGTTGAAGATGAACCTTCTTGGGAATATGTTATTACCACCCTCAAGAAAACATTGTCAAAAAGTATAAAGGGAAACATATGTTGTACTTGGTGAAAGTGCTGCTTATGCTCATACGGTTTCAGATTTTTACCGGTACATGGCTAAGATACAGAGTGCAAACCCGGACCTTGCAACGTATTTGGAGGATGCCGACGCCAGCCTATGGTCAAGGGTTTATTGTCACGGGGACAAGTACAACATAAAAACAAGCAACATCGCTGAATCTATTAATTCTGCACTAAAGCGAGCTAGAGGATTTTTGATTCAGTTCCTGTTGGAGTTCATAAGGGAAAAGCTAGGTAAGTGGTTTTGAAAAGGATAGAAGATTCTTTGAGTCTCCTAACAGATCATAGTCGGGGTGTTAAATACTTATTTTCTGTTCGATCTGAGGTAGCGGATACGATGAGGGCCCAACCAATTGATGGATGAACATTCTTTGTGAAAGGTGGCAAAATGGACTGTGTGGTTGATTTGGAGAATGAAAAGTGTGATTGTGGTGTCTATCAAGTGGAGAAAA
Source organism: Eruca vesicaria subsp. sativa (assembly GCA_932364175.1). NCBI lineage: Eukaryota > Viridiplantae > Streptophyta > Magnoliopsida > Brassicales > Brassicaceae > Eruca > Eruca vesicaria. Next base: position 146,365 of record CAKOAT010647376.1, on the reverse strand, counting down.
TACATTGCTCTCATGCTATAGCTGCTGGATCACATGCTTGTCTGCATATTTCCACTCTTGTACATCCAGTGTACTCAAAGAATTCTTTGTTTGCAGGATACTCAGAGAATATATATCCTTGTGCTGGACAACAAGTTGAGGAACACACATGCGATCCTCCGGCCGAAAAGCGTGGTCCGGGGAGACAAAACAAATCAAGATGGCAATCTTGGTTGGAGCTGTCCCGGATGAGAGGACGCAAACCCAGGAAGCAACACAGGGTTTATCGATGCTCAGTATGCAGAGAAAGTCATCCAGCACAATGTAAAGAATGACCTTTAATAAAGTCATCCAGAAGAATTTGTGTTATGAATCTATGTATTAAGAATTTGTGTTATAAATTTATGTATTAATTTTTTTGTTATGAGTCTACTAAGTTGTCCAAGCTTTATGAGTATGTTTTAAGAATTTGTGTTAGACTTCTCAGGCGACTAAAAATTAAGTCGTCTGAAAAATCTTCCGGCTGGATGACTTTCCATATGACTTAATTATTAGTCGTCTACTAATTCGTCTAGGCTTTATGAGTATCTCTTAAGAATTTTTGTTAGACTTCTCAGACGACTTAAGAATTTTTGTTATACCTCAGACGTCTACCAAATTTAAGGAACAAAAATACAAACATCAGCGTAATTAATTGAAAGTCTTCTGTGCAAAAATAAGGTTACAACAAACACAAACACAAAACACAACATACAACAAGCATCCTAAACATCAGCCTAATCAAGTTCGAATACAAACATACAAACATCAGCCTAATCATAAGCACCCATCTCCTCAAAATTATCCTTGTTTTCATACTCATGCGGGACAGAGAGCTCATTAAATATATCCACAGCCATCTTATCCCTAATAGCCTTCACGTTGACGTTGTTCTTAGAAAAGTCTTTTGCATTAAATGAAAGCCCAAGAGCATGACATTCAATGTATTTTAGAGCGTAGACGCCACAATCACCAGATCGGGTCTGAGGCACATTGGGTGCACGTTCAAATGTGAATGGCTCCAGGGAGTATTGGGAACGCAGCTCATCAGAGGTAGAGCACTCAACAAGCAGATAAGGGACCATGTGCTGAAAAGGCTCCATTACCTCTTTGAGTTCTTCGTCGGAGATAGAGGAACAAATGCTGTCCCAGATGACTATGTGTCTCTTAGGGATAGTTATCCATATAGCAATCCAATGACAGTTGTTGTAGTTCACTGGCGGATAGATATCATCAATATCCACCCCCCTACATCTTGTTCGACCGGTAAAATGATGTTACAGCGCCTGAATAATAAACAAATGCTCCACCAGAGAGCCTTCTTCCCAAACCGTTGTGATCAAGCTCCAATTCTTCAAAATCCTTGTAGTTGAATCTCCATTTCTGAGAAAAGAGATGATCAAGGAAGCAAATCCTCTCGCTCCTGAATGCTTGTGGATTTTCAGCGTACCTCTTCCTCAACACATTAATCTGAGCATCAATATGCTGCATTTAAAATAAAAAAAAGTCAGAAGATATCAGCCGACTTACTAGACGACTTACCATTAAGTCGTCTGGTAAGTATTCTACGCAGACGACTTAATGGTAAGTCGTCTACAAAGAAGACTTACCAGATGACTTAATGGTAAGTTGTTTATTAAGTCGTCTACGTAGAAGACTTACCAATGACTTAATGGTAAGTTGTCTACAAAGAAGACTTACCAGACGACTTAACGGTAAGTCGTCTACAAAGAAGACTTACCAGATGACTTAATGGTAAGTCGTCTACGTGGAATTATAGTCAAAAGATATCAGACGACTGACAGAGTCATGCAGCCAAGATAAGGAGGTTCGGAGGATGCGATACCACTTAGTTGGTGGTGTACGTGGTTTATCGTCGAGAGGTGTGTCATAGTGACTGGAAACACAAAATGTTGAAAAGCAATCAGTTTTGTAGACTAAAGCAAGCTATTATGGGAAAACAATCACTTACGGATCAGTTTTCAACCAGTCAGCGAGCTCCTTCAATTTGATCCTGTTAACTGATCCAAACGAATTATAGACTGGAGCTTTGGCCTTTTTGTTTGCAATGATCACTTTGGCCTTTTTGCATGGACTGATCACGTTGGCCTTTTTTTTGGAATGATCACTTTGGCTGTGCTTTTTGCCGTATATGGAGATTGTTGTGAGGAAGCAAGATTCCTTGATCGCCGACTCTTGGCACGTTTAATTTCTGCCAAAGCGATTTTCCTCTTTTCCTGATATATAGCTTTCTCCTTCACTAGATCTGAAACAGTGGGTTCTTGTTTATCCAATAGTTTAAGGATCGATTCTGGAGGAAGGCTGGACGGAAGGATCGATTCTGGAGGAAGACTGGATGGAAGAATTGATTCTAGAGGAAGGCTGGATGGAAGGATCGATTCTGGAGGTTTTTCCTGGCTCGGAACTACACTCAGCTCTTTCGAGGAAGTAGTACATGCGAGCAAATCTGTTGGTTTACCCCCCTTGGGCGAGCTCTTCTTTCCTACGTTCGACCCATTGACACTTTCACATTTCCCCCCAGTAAGATCCATTTCTGGTTGACCCTTTCTCTTTTTGTGTTCTTGCATATTAGGTTGAGATTTTTGAGATGATGCCCCTTTCCTTTTTTTGGTGATACCAAGGATCTTGTCCACAGCTTCCACCCTTTCAGACAGATTCTTGATCTCTGTAAGGCACGTCCCAAACCCTTGACTCATGGCATCGAGTACGTCCTTTAAAGAATCCTTCACGATTCTTTCAATATCCTCTTTGGTCAGCCCATCAATATTGGTACTCACCTCAGCCTCTTCCTTTGAACCTTCCTCTGGCTCTTCCTCTTCCTTTACCTCTGTAGGTAGCTCTTCTTTATGCCCTTTATGAGCTTTCTTAAGAGGTCTTGGACTGTCTTCCTTCACCAGAACTATCGCTTTCTTCCCTTTCTTTGCTACCGGCCTTGTATTTACCCAAGTACCGGTGAATTCCCAGCAATCCATGGTCCACTTCCATGGTTTCTTTATATACATGAGTTTAATTATGTTCTCCGCGGCCGAGTCCTCAACATCAGAGTCCCATTTTGGAAACATTTCACCAATTCCCTTCTCAACAAAGTTCATAACAATAGTCTGGAGTAAATAGAAGATGTAAACTTAGATATTTGACGGATTAAGGAAGATGGAAAGAAAAGATTTCGCAGAAAAACTTATGATTAAGTCGTCTGAAAAGTCTTCCAGCTGGATGACTTAGCAGACTACTTATTATTAAGTCGTCTGGGTAGTCTTCCCGGATGATTTAATGATAAGTCCTCTACTAAGTCATCCAGCTGGAAGACTTTTTAGACGACTTATTCTTAAGTCGTCTGCTAAGTCGTCCAGTTGGAAGACTTTCCAGACGACTTAATCATAAGTTTTCTAAAAGTCTGCTTCTTGGAGTAAAGTAAATACATGTCTTTCAATAGCATCTTTAAACCATCTTCGTCCTTTGCCACCCTTGTAAGCTAGTATCGGTGGAGACGGTATGTTTGGTATGGGATGACCATAAGCAGCACCCAATTCCGGCAGAGCTGTGTAGACCCAGACCTGGAGAGCTTGTACAAACCCCATCATTGGTGTAACAACCAGATATATCTTTGCCCTTCACAGAGTCCATCTACACCTTAAACGTGACTCTCCCCCATGGATAATTCTCAAACCGTTTTAGATCCATCACTAGCCTTGCCAGAATAGCCCGTGTAGGGGTTGAGAACTTCCTCCCTTCAATGTATCTAGTGAAGATGGCAAGGTACCCGAGCCGCTTGCGATCATTCGGAGACCACCTTTCGCATCTCTCAAATTCTGCTATTATCTGATCAGTAGTTAGCCCAGCCTCGACATCAACTTCCAACAACTCCCAGAAAGCAACCAACTCCTTTGTAACAGAACAGTTTTGTCTCTCAAGGTCCTCTATGTACTCGCAGTTTAGACCAGTGAGGTATTCAAACTCTAACAGTGAAAACCTCAAAGGTTGTGGACCAACAAGACTCCATAGCTCATACTTCTTCTTTATGTCGAGCTGGAAACCGAGCATGTAGCGAACTAGCCTTGAAGCCCATTCAAATTCCAGCTCTTGGAACTTGATGAAAACTCCCAACTTAGACTCCTTCAGCTCTTCATATTCGTCATCATTAAGAGCATTCCTTAGAGCAGTGTACAATTTCGTACACGGATGATACGAAATGCTACGCAATGCGGCAGGCTCTTGCCCTACTGTATGTATCCTACGGGGGAGTTCTGAAATATCCATCCAGTATAACATTTTAATTATAAGTCTGGAAGACTTTCCAGACGACTTATAATTAATTCGTCTGTCAAGTCTTTCAACTGGAACACTTGACAGATGACTAATAATTAAGCCGTCCGTCAAGTCTTCCAGTTGAAAGACTTATATTTAAGTCGTCTAGAAATTCTTCCACCTGTAAGAATTTCCAGACGACTATAAGTCTACCAAGACTTCCAGTAGAAAATTGGAAACCTGACCTGAAAATTCTTCCACCTGGAAGACTTTCCAGACGACTATAAGTCTACCAAGACTTCCAGTAGAAAATTGGAAACCTGACCTGAAAATTTTGAGAAGATATAGTCGCCTTCGACACAGCGCTTATAGATCTGCAAAAATAGACGTGAAAAAAGAAGGCGATGAGAACGACGGTGAGAATGATGTTTTATGTTCTTCTTCAGATATAATTTACTGGCGGCAGAGTTAAACGAAACGCCTCTAAGAGAAACGGCGCTAGGGTTTCCTCTCAGATCCGAAATAAAGGAAGCGGCGGTGAGAATGGTGGTAATAACGATGGTGGTAAGACGGAGAGAAAACCGGCATTGAGAACGATGAATTACAGAGATTCGACGAAAATCGCCTTTGAAATCACCTTTGAGAGAAACAGCGTTAGGGTTTTCTGAATTTCGCGAAAAAGTGAGTAAAACAGCGTTAGGGTTTTCGGTCCAGTTTGGACGACTTATTATTAAGTCGTCTGTTGATACTGTACATCAGACGACTTACTAGTAATTCGTCTAAACCCTAAACCCTAAACTAAATTGACTAAATTAACTAACTAACCACATTATAAAATCAAATTATACTTAAATAATGTTTAATATATACAGAAATAAACACATTTAGGTAAATTTTAAATTTTTCAAAAAAACATTTATGCTTTCGAAAACTAACACTAAGAAACACATACAATACTTTAACATATGTTGGCAAAACCTAAACTAAAGAATATCATGACTCACTATTTTCACTCATCTATGTTGAAAACAATTAAATTTTGTTATATCTTAATTTCTATCTCTTAAAACATATGTTAATTACATGATTTCAAATTTTCACTTATCTAAATATTTTTTACAAAAATTTTAAATTATTTTTAAGAATAACTATACTACACGACTTTCGACTAAGTCGTCCAGACGACTTAATTGAAAGTCGTCTGGGTAGAATAGTTATGGGGGTTAGAAATGTAAAAAAAAAAATTAGTTTTTTTGTTTGTTCACAAGGGGCTGGTTGTAGTTTCAATAGCCTTTTAAGTTACTTTTGCATTTGATTCATGTTTGAGTTTACTTTTGCATTTGAAACCAAGTTTTGAGTCATATTTGGCAAATTTCCAATATATAAGAGTAATTGGATCCAAGGGGATATAGATGGTTAGTAAAAATAATAATTTATTAAATTTACATTGATTTTATAATGTTATATAATAAATTGTGTTATGATTATTGATTTACTGAGATAAATAAAATAAATAATTTTTCTTGATGTAATAAAGTTTATATACTACTCTAGATTATAGTTTAAATATATAAGAATAAGATAAAAACAATTGTTCATTTTAACTTAATTTTAATCATTTTAAATAAACTAACAATTAAAATAAACAGTGTAAAGTTAAAAACAATATTTTTTGATGAATTTTTAATTTTAAGATCGATAAAATGAAATTTCTATTTATATCTATATATAAATTATTTTTGGAAGATTTATTTCTACGCAGAAAACCAACTACTAGAACCATATTTCAACTGATTAAGAACGTTTGCCGATTGCTAGGATCTTCTTTGACATGTTGAATTGATGCCTTGTACAGTAGAGACCATATTCTTATACCTTCATAGCCTTTAGCGGCTGATTCTCTATCGGCTGATTCCTGTGGGAAAGTATCTCATGAAGTGATTGGCTATTGTCCCTAATCACTTCTGCTACAGCTTAGAAAAGTAGAGACAATAACATAGACAGATCAATATTTACTGAAATTCCTTCAGGTCTCACTTGAATCTGAAATTCCTTGGCCGTAGAACGGATCCTCTTATGTCGAAGAAGAGACAGACATTCAGGGTTTCAAAAAAATGTGGCTGGATGACCCGACACGGCGAGACATACACCAAAAATGATTCGATTTTTTTTTTTGTTAAAATGTAGGCCAACTGATTCTAAAAATCATGTTATAATATCAATATTAAAATATTAATTGATTAATTAAGTTTTGAAAAAATTCTATATCCATATTGATTAATTAATTTATTAAACAATTGTAACATAATCAATTTATTATAGATACTTATGATTTGACAAGATTTTTAAATATTTTAATAATCTTTAAATCATCATATCAAAGAATAAAAAAATATTTATTTTTTGGATAGTTAAATAAATTAATTTAAATTTAACTATATTACTCAATGTAAACATAAGCGTAATCAAATTTATAAATTACTGAAGATATTTAAAAGTTGATATATATATATATATATATTTATATACAATGCCGGTCACGTACACTAAGTCGAAAGGGGTCACGTGCCCCGTCTAAAATATGGTTTTCTTTATGTAATTATGTTAAAATTAGCTCAAATTCCATTAAAGTGACCCCAACTAGTTCAAGATTTGTGTTAATGTCCCCTACTAAGTGTTCTCTTAGATCCACTCCTATATATATATATATGAGAATTCGGCAAAAAAAACACCAACTTTGCACGAATTGCCAAAAGAAACCTCAACTTTTGGGCTGACCAAAAAAAACATAAGCTTTTCCTTGACTTTAGAATTATTTAACAATGTTTTCGTTGACTTGCCAATTTGGCACGCCGTCAGCAAATTTAACCGAAAAAAATTAACGTCGTTAATTGTTGACGTTAGGATGAAACGATGTCGTTTTAAGCGATTTCAAAATAAAAAGACATAGAACCCTAGAAATGAACCTGGATTGTTTGGATCAAATGAAAGGTAGTTTACCATTGGGCTAACGGCACATTCAGTGTATTTACTAACACGTTTACTTATATTCAATAAAAACTTTAAAAAATCTTTAAAATTTCAAGAAAAGGAAAAAATAAAGAATTTTTTTATAAAATTAGTTTTGAAATTAAAATGAAAATAAAATTTTATTTTTCTTTAAAAAAACAAAAATCTTCCAAATTTTTATTTTAAATAAAAATAATTTTTTTTTGAATTTTAAAACTAATTTTATAAAAAAAATCTTTCTTTTTTCATTTTTTGAAAATTTAAATATTTTTTCAAGTTTTATAGAATTTTTTTATATTCAATCCGTACCAAATATAAGTAAATCTGTTAATAGATACATTGAAATAAAAATAAAATTTTATAATTTCCCGCCTTATTTTTCTTAAAGAAAAACAAAATTTTATTTTAATTTTAATTTTATTAAAAAATTCTCTATTTTTAATTTTTTTGAAATTTTAAAGTTTTTTTAAAGTTTTTATAGATTTTTTTTTATATTCTATCAGTACTAAATATAACTAAACGTGTTAGTAGTTTCATTGAATGTGTCACTAGCCTAGTGGTAAACTACCTTGCCATTTGATTCAGACAACCTGGGTTCAATTCCAGAGGTTTACGCCTTTTTTATTTTTAAATCGCTTAAAACGACGTCGTTTCATCCTAACGTTAACAATTAACGTCCAAGTTAACACCGTCTTAACTGCTCGTTAACGGTGTGTTAAAATGGCAAGTCAATCGTAAGTTTCTTAATAAACTAATAAAGTCAACAAAAGTTCATGTTTCTTTTGGTCAGACTCAAGTACAGGTTTCTTTTGGCAATTCGTGTAAAGTTGGTGCTTCTTTTGGCCGAATTCTATTAACTAAAACTAACAAAAGTTATTTTTTAACTAAAACTAACAAAACTAAAAATTTATTATATTCTATTTATAAAAATAAATAAAATAGTATATATTATTATTGCAAAAAAAGAATTTTATTAAATTAAACTAATTTTCATACAATCAGATTAAAAATTTAACTAAATAAAAACTACAAATAATTAATTTATACTTTTTAAACATAACAAAATTAAAATTTAATGTAATTAAGTTTTTTTTAAATAAACTATTTTTATACGTTATTATTTATGTATGTGACTTTGGAAACCATCTAGTATAGTTATTATAAAATTTCTGAAAGTTTAATTTTACCGTGAACCAAATTATATCTTTACTATGATCCAAACGAAAAATTATAAATAACAACAAAAAACTATAAATGTCATAAATATAAAGATTTTAATAAATGAAGTGTTAACTTTTTAGAGGAATGTCATCGGTTTAGTTGGTGTTTAAGGTTTTGCATATAAATTAAAAAAAAAAATATTTCTTTATTCAATTTATCTTGTTTATGCAAAACTAAGATTAAATAAAATTTATTTAAGCAATAAGAAAAAATGCAATGTATTTATATAAAAGAGTGTTTCTCTCTTTCTTAGGCTATCCACGTCACCCCCACGTTAGAAAGAGCAATGAGATGGCGTAACTGAAGATGTAATTTTTTAAGGTGTTCTGATGTAGTTTGTGATGTACTATAAGACGTGTGTCAAGGCGTATGTCAAGACAATGAGTTATGAAGTTGCTTACAAGAAGTTTGTCAATTATGATTGGGTGTGTAAGTGGAGCTTGGAAAAGGTAAGAAAATATCTTGTTGAAAACAAAAGACGTTTTCCATTAAGATAAATGGAAAAGCGTGGAGATGAAGTATTACTTGGAGAGGAATACGAAGTTTCCTTATATGAAAATAGAAGTTCATTAAAGAGCATTTAATGAATTTGGAGAACAAGTCTAAGGTTTATTATATAAGGAGGAACGTGTCTTATGAGAAGACTAAGCACCCATATATTAAAGTGAAAGAGATTTTACATTGTGAGTTTTCATTGTATGATTATTTTGTGTTGACGTAGTGTCTGGCAGAGTGTTCAACTGTCTTGGTGTTGTGACGTTGCATGTAGCGGAGTCGTCCGTTGTGTTGTTGTGATCAAGTAGTGTGTTGGTGTTGACGTGCTTGTTGGTATCCTTGGACTCTGTTAGGTGTTGACATACTCGGTGAAGTAGTCGGTGACGTACTTGACGAAGTACTTGGCAACATACCTTCAGAGGCTTGGAGGTTGAAGCCTAGACTCAGGGGGAGTTTAGCTCATGATTAGGTTATCCTGATAAAGTCTGGATTCGGAGGGAGTTTTGCTTAAGGTTAGTTTACCTTGAAGGGATCACGATATAGAAGAGAGCGGTGACTCAAGAGGTTTGTGCTTATATTACGCGTTTGCGAATCGATTGTAATTTGCTTTCTCATTCTAGTGGATTCGAATTCTGGACAAGGTCCCGGGGAGTTGGAAATGAACCTCGTTAACAAACTCTATGTGTCATTTACTTACTGCTCTATATCTCTGACTCATCCGCTCTTTCAATTGGTATCAGAGCGGGGCTCCATAGGGTTTACGACTAGTTTTGAGTAGATCAAGGGTGAGCTCAGAAACTGCGTCAGGAAGTACGACAGAGTTTGAGTCAATATTGATGGAGAGAGCTAAGTTTCCTTTCAAGAAGAGTTCTTCATGGAATGGATGAAATAAATCTTTCTACTAGATTCATTGCTGGTGAATGCATGAAGGAGAATGGAGCAAGAAGAAAGTTGGGCATTTCATCAAAGGTCATACAGTCCTTTGAATGCAAAGGTTTTGGGCATGTACGTGTTGAGTGTGCAAATTTGCAGAAGCGGAAGAAGAAGATAGTCATCAAGAGTGACTCTGGAGCTGATTCGAGTGATGATGATGTACATAAGAGTTTTGTGGCGTTCACTACTTTGGATTCTAGTTCTGAGAAGAAATCTACGGGGGATTTAAGGCGGGATCCGTGTCAGCGTCTATGTCAAGGTCTGTGTCAGGATCTACACGTGAAGGTGATGATGTTTCTAGAAGTGACGATGATACTGGAACTTTTGATGACGTAGATCTTGCTAAGAACTAGGAAAATTTGTATGAGTATTGGCGAAGTTGGTTGATGAGAACTCGCTGTTGGCTAAGGAGAAAATCAAGCTAGAGGTTCAGATTGGTGAAGCATTGAAGTCTGCTTCAGAAAAAGAAGAAGAAGCAAGACAAACTAGAGTTCATCTTGAAGAAACTCAGAAAGTTTAAAGATGTTGAATAATAGTACAGATCAGTTGGATCATCTTTTCAACATTGGGAAGAGTGATTGGTGTGGTCTTGGATTAAAAGGTGAATCTTCTAAAGGTGGATGTGTTTTTGTTTCTGCTGGAACAACAGAGAGTGTAGCGACGTGTGCTACAGAGCCAGTGGTAAAGAGTTTGACAGAAACTGCAACAGACGGTAAAGATGCGACTGTTACTAGAACTGATGTGAAGGCTGCGACTGCTAGAAGAACTGCTACAGCGGCTGCTGCAAGGGCTGCTATTGCGACTGCGACAAGGAAAACTCCAAAAGTGCAGAGGGAACCTCAACGATTTTTTTTACATGTTTGCCATCATTGTGGGGTGGTTAGGCATATTAGGCCAAGGTGTTTCAAGAGTGTTGAGGGAGAAGCATCAGATGAAGCTGGCGTATGGTATGAGATCACAAAATCCAACATGTTATTGTGATGTTCAAAGTCATGTTCGGCATAATGGTTTTGATTTTGGTCAAGGAGCTAATCATGGTGGGATGAGGCTCAGGTTTACGTGGTCTGGAAGATATAGTCATTATGGAGATGGTGGAATGGGATTCTATCCTCAGTATGGAGGATGGCGTTCATCTTCATATTAGTTTTTAACCATGAAGTGGCTCAAAGGGGGAGACTGAAGGTGGATCTGCTTGCTTGAGTTGTTGACTCACATGCATAGTAAAAAAAGGATAGAATGAAGATGTAATTTTCTAAGGTGTTCTGATGTAGTTCGTGATGTACTACAAGATGTGTGTCAAGGCGTACGTCAAGACGATGAGTTATGAAGTTGCTTACAAGGAGTTTGTCAATTATGATTGTGTGTGTAAGTGGGGCTTGGAAAAAGTAAGTGAATATCTTGTTGAAGACAAAGGACGTTTTCCATTAAGCTAAATGGAAAAGCTTGGAGAGGAAGTATTATTTGGAGAGTAATAGGAAGTTTCCTTATATGAAAATAGAAGTTCATTAAATAGCATTTAATAAACTTGGAGAACAAGTCTAAGGTTTATTATATAATGAGGAACATGACTTATGAGAAGACTAATCACCCATATATTAAAGTGAAAGAGAGTTTTCATTGTGAGTGTTTCATTGTGTGATTGCTGTGTGTTGACGGAATGTTCAGCTGTCTTGGTGTTGTGACCTTGGTGTTGATGTTGCGTGAAGCGAAGTTGTACGTTGTGTTTTGGTGATCAAGTGGTGCTTTGGTGTTGATGTGCTCGTTGGTATCCTTGGTGTGCGTTAGGTGTTGACGTACTCGGTGACGTAGTCGGTGACGTACTTGGCGACATACCTTCAGAGGCTTGGAGGTTGAAGTCTAGACTGAGGGGGAGTTTAGCTCAGGGTTAGGTTATCCTGATGAATTCTGGAATCATGGGGAGTTTAGCTCAAGGTTAGTTTACCTTGAAGGGTTAACGATATAGAAGAGGGTGGTGATTCAAGAGGGTTATGCTTGTATTACGCGTTTGCGAATCGGTTGTAATTTTCTTTCTCATTCTAGTGGATTTGAATTCTAGACAAGGTCTCGCACATTCAGCAACGTGTCCAGGTAACTTATGTTTTGCGTTTCATTAATTGACTTTTTCGATATGTGTGGGTTTCGTTGTGCGTTTGGGATATATATTATCATGAAGATAGCCAGCCCGTCTGCATGAAACATTAATTTTCGTAAGTAGCGTCGTTTTGGAAATTAGGTTTCCTCGCCTCCTTTTTTTTCACTGCCTTTAGAGAGATTGAGATGGTGGAGTAAACGTGAATAATTTTCTTTGGGTTTCCATCTGGACGTTTGATCTTCATCTTCATCAACAGAAACTTTCCCATTATAGATTCATCCCGTTAAGCCTCCTATTATTTTCATAAACCATGAGCTAGCCTTCAATGCAAGTTTCTTCTGTGCGAAGTGGTGTATCTGTGAGTATATAAAGGTAGCCTTCTCCTCTCAAATCCATATTCTTGATCTTTCTTAGTAGATTTATTCTCTCTGAAATAGCTAACTTGAGAGTTTTTTTCCCTGATTTGAAGTCCGGCAAGTGCTTCTCTGCTGTTGAGGCTAAATGGCTACGTTTCTTAGAGGCCAGGAATGTCAGGCGCGGTGGAGAACTCATGTGAGTTGATATGCTCACGGTGGATGTAACTGTAAATATGTTCTTAGACTCTTGTTAATCATGATGTTAAATAATTTCGTGAAGCTGTCTGTTTTAGGCCAACATTATGCAGGCCCCATTGATATTAACCGGTGACCTGCTTCTAGCAGTCAAGATGTATAATATGTTTCATTTATGAGATATTTTTTTTGAATTCACTTCTTTGTTGGTGTTCACTCCTTTTGTTTATGTATGCATTGTTTATGTATTGCAGTCAACCTTCATACAAGCCACTGTGTAGAAGCATCTAATCCAGGTGGGTTCAATTTATTCCATAAGCGGTTTTGATATGACTCAGAGAAATCTGAACTTTAAGCTGTCTGACTTTCCACTATCGATTTGACTCAACTGTCGAAGTGCGTCTCCACCTTCAAAGTGCATCTCATCAGATTCCAGGAGGTTTTCCCTCTCTACTTTTATCATCTCTCTACCAGCTATATTTGTCCATTGTAATCAGTTTCTGTTTAAACACTTCTTTTTATGAAGAGAAAATGGAGATATGGCACTAAAGATACGTTTCTTCAATGGAAAAATGTCAAAGATTGGAGTTTATCCCAAAGAATTCATAGAGAAAGAAGTTTATAGGATTTGGATGATGTTGAGGTGAATCCATATGCATGTTTCTGTTTTTAATTTCTTTGACAGCCACTGCTTCCCATTTCGCCATCTCAAGTCTCAACTAGAATATTTTTTGGGAAGTTTACTAAGATGACACAAATTAATTGTGTTATTACTAGAATGATTCATATTTTTAAAAAATTATTAGAATATTTTTCTGGTTAAAATTGCCCTTTCTCATAGTTATAAAAAAAACATTATCAAAGTACCTTTAACATTTGATCGACGGCATATTTATTTTCAAAAAAATAAATCTATTGACTAATAAATCTATTTACAAATTAATTGTGTTATTACTAGAATGATTCATATTTTTGTAAAATTATTAGAATATTTTACTGGTTAAAATTTCCCTTTCTCATAGTTATAAAAAAATTATTATCAAAGTATCTTTAACATTTGATCGACGGCATATTTATTTTCAAAAAAATAAATCTATGACTAATAAATCTATTTACAAAATCTGTATAAAATAAGAAATCTATCGTTAAAGTGATGTCAGACTTTCTTAAAAATGTCTGATTTGTTTCAACGACAGAGTTAATTGTCCGATTTGAATAGAAAACAGTTTTTTAAGAATATTTTTGTCGAATGAGGTAGCATATTTGTTATAAATAGTATATTTGTGTGGTCAACTTATTTTTTTTTGTACCAACTTATTTTCTTATGTTCGACTTATTTTCTTATGATCGACTTATTTTCTTACGGCAAAGTTATATATCTGATTTAAAAGTGTTGGTAGACTTTTTATTTATGTGGTGTCAGACTTTTTAATTTATGTTATGGCAGATTTATTGACGGAAATATGAGTTTATCTAAACCAAACTTAATTTAATGTTCAATTTCGACCAACTACATTAATTTCGAATCTGGTTTATTTTTAGGTTAATTATGATCATAATTAGGTAAAGTTTTGGTAAATCTCATCAGGTCTTTCATTCCTCTTTTCGTCCTTATCAAGTTGTCCACTTTCATGGTGGTTTAATCATTTTGTTTTTTGCAATACGAGGAATTAACTTGTTACCTGCACATGATTAAATTCACAAACAATAGATCTAAGTACATATTCATTCAGCATTAGCATTATTTGGGGAAGGACTAGGAAGCGTGCACAACATACCAGTATTTTGAATGTATGAAATGAAATATTTTGTTTTCAGTAATGGTTCCAAAGTAAACGTCTGTTCATGGCTGGTGGAGCTAAACATCTGTTCCCACATTTATAGTTTCTTGAACAATCTGTTGTCATCGCGAAAAAGAACAATCTATTGTCAAAGTCACAAATAATGCAGTGAAGTTTTATAGGAATGAGTTTCTTCCCATGCGATTAAAAAAATCTTGCTCTTCTGGCAGTTCTCAACAGTGACAAAGCCAAATTCATAAGTGGCATAACGACATTCTTTACCAGAGAGAGGCGTGCAGCAAAGTCCTAATAGGTAAGAATAGGTTCTTGAGTTTGACATGTTCTTGATTTTGTATCATATACTACTCTATTTCAATTCATATAACATATCTATAAAGTTCAGAGATACTATTAGTTATAACTATCGATGAATTTGATTCACAATATCATGATCAAAGAGCAGCTACTAGTATTGTCTGCTGACAAGGAATGTGGACAGCAACCAGCTTACTACTTTTTCATTAGTATCATTCTGAGAAAAAGAACATAAAAATGGAGGTCTTTCAGGCAAAAAAAGTCCATGAAAACTTTTATAACCTACAAAAATCACAAAACACAACTTTTGCAGAAGTAAAATGTTCAGTCAAGGGCCAGATCTTCAAGCCTCCATGTTCCTCTTCTTGGGATTAGACTTGGCGACTATAAGGCCTTTGCTGATCACGATGCGCCTAGCAAGGGCTGTCTTCTTTAAACCAGGTTAGTAGTTTTCCACTGCCAAAATAGATAAGACAACAAATTGATTAATACTGAGACAAAGAGTAAAAAAAGAGATATGAAGAATGTATCTCGGAAGCCATGCGTAACAAATATATTTCATATAAGAGATACCCCACAAAGGAGTCCTCTTCTTACGTAAGCTTTCTCATCTCCTAAAACCAAAACTACAATCTAAAAGTATCAATTCACAGCAACATTAAACAAGACTAAAAACTAACCGATCTACAGAATCAAGTTTTTTAGGCTATAGAAAACCAAAAATAACAACACACATAATTAGGGCTGGGCAAAAAAACCGAACCCGAAAATCCGAACCGAACCCGGCCTGATAAAAAGGAACCCGAACCGATCCGAACCCGACAAAAGTACCGAATGGATCTTGTTTTACGGTATTTCGGGTTATGGGTATTACCTGAACCAAACCCGAACTTAAATGGATATCCGAAACAACCCGAATCTTTAAATTCCAAAAAACTTGTATCATATCCAATCTAAATTTATAATATGTTTTCCAAAACAGATTAATATATTATTGAGCACCTACAATAATTAGTTATGATATAAATAATTAACTCAAATATTTAATCTAATATATATGTTATTTAGTTAATATTAATGTTTATGATTGACATTACATTTGAAGTTAAGTTACAAATAAATTTGTTTTGAAGTTTATATAATGTTATTTTTTTAAGTTTAAATAATACTTCTTACGTTTATAGAATTGTTAGTTGTTAACTTTATTTTTTTATGTTTCATTATGTATAATATTTCGTTCATACAAGGTTTTGGTTTGTCATTAATCATGATATGTTTAGTGTTGTCACATATAGTTAAATGACAAATCTTATATGGTTGATAGACGAGTTTCAAAATATTATTTTGAAGGAGAACAATATGGTTTGTAGAAGCTAAATACACAAATTTAATAAAATGATTGAAAATATAGTGAGTTTAATTGAGTATAAATTAGTATTTTTAGAACCGATGACCCGATTAGTATCAGAAACCGAAATTATTTCGGGTTCAACCGGATCTTGGACATGTTACTAAACCCGAACCGAAACCGACTAAACCCGAACCAAAACCGACTAAACCCGAACCGAATCCGACCCGAAATTTTATAATATCCGAATGGGGCTGAATTCATGAACCCGAAAACCCAAAACCCGAATGAACCCGAACCGAAACCCGATTGGGACCCCGATTGCCCAGCCCTACACATAATCACTGATTAAATGAAAAGAGTTGTACCTGGTTGGCAACAGCTTTGGCCATCGTGGGGAACTCCTTATTGAGGACAGACTTGTTAACATAGAGCTTAAGCTTGTTTTGTTTTTTTTTTTGTCTTGGTGGTCCCTAGTAATACACTTTGCTCCTTGTCAGCTACCTGAATGTTCACCGTCTTCTTGTACGCCAAACCTGAAATCAAAGCATAAAGATCCAACCGTTAATCACATGTAAACCAACAAAATTCAAACAAAAGATCCAAAATTTAGAGTGTGTACTACCTAAAAGCAGTAACTTGTGTCCATAAACAACATTTTATCCAGCAAATTAACCAGAATTTAGAGAAACAAAGAGTTGTGTCGTTACCAAGTGCTTGTAAGTGTCGTTACTAACCTTAGCATTGCCTCTGCTGAACTGTTTTGTCAAAAACAACTGTTTCTCTTCCAGGAAAAGTTGTCCTGCAATTGTTACGTATCTCAGACCCTAAGAGGAAACAATTTTCAAACAATCCAAACCAAGAGAACTGAAAGTTGAAGGTTAGATGAAACTGGGAATTAGGGTTCCAAAATTTCAACATGCAATCAATTAATCAATGATAACTACAACTCGAATAGCATAGATTGAAGACTCACAGATTAGAGTAACTTGTAGTTGAAGACGGATGTGACTGAGATGAATCGATTGTGGGTTTGTCGAGTAAGAAAGAGACAAAGGTGAGTTATGGTGGAGGATGGTGGAAACAAAGTCAGTCACGGTAGAGGTGACGTGACGGAGACGAAGCCTGTTAAATTTGGGTTTATTATGGGCTTCCAACTTAAAACCAATTGGTGATAAGTAGATTGGCCCTAACCATTTATATATTACTTAATTATTTCTTCAACTACCGATGTGGGACTTAGTTTCATTCATTAACAAAGCCAGTTGTGGGGAAAATAGACCGTCAGAGATGATGGTGACGGAGACGGCGAAGAGAGTGTTTTGTTGTCCTCCGTGGAGAAACCCAACAAAGAGAAAGTGTTTAAATGTGTAGGGTTGAGGTTCAAATTCCAAGCTATGCAGTTTTTACATAGGAGGAGGGTTTTAATTCCCAGAGAAGTGAATGGCGAATTATACATAATGGATCTCACAGAGTGGCTTAGGGTAATGCAGTTAGACGTGAATCCGCATAATGCATGTAGAGTTGTCGGCTGTAATATCGTCTATGTAATTTTGGAAAAGTATAATTTTCTAGTGTTAAATAAAAAAGATAAAATGTTTAACTTTCTTCCTTATAATATTTAATATATTTACTTTTTAATTAGAGTGTAATTATTAACAATGGTAAAGTCGTAAATTTACATACTTCAAGAGTTAATCTAGTAATTTCAAAACTATACGAGTTAGTCTAGTTATTTTATGATTAATTAGAGTCAATCCAAGTAATTTATCATATTTTTTTTATCCAAAATGTTCTATAATTACCCAGAAAAAACAATTGTGTGAATAACTTATATCCAAAATATTTAAATAAACCAGAATTATCCGATATTTAATTTAAACTTACTAAAACTGATTCATTATCTGAAATATTCAATATTATCTAAAAACTCAGAATTGGAACCAATATTTTAGTGGATATTAGTCCATTCCTGAAATTGTTTCATCCACCAAACTAAAACCGAAACAAATTTAAAGATAACTGAATGGTTCATACATTTTTAGAACAAAAGAAAACGAAATGAAAAACAAACCGAACAGAACTGAAAACCAAATAGGTACCCAAATACTCAAAGTAATGTTTATATACTTTAAACTAATAATCATAATTTGTTTTAAAATTACTAAATAATTTTAAAACATTACTTATAAATTGAATTACCTGGAAAAATGAAATACCAAATATTTTTAAACAATCTTTTAAAGAAAAGTTTGATGACCCAAAAGTTCCAAATCCAAATTACTTATTTCCAAAATAATTAGAATTCCCTGAATTACCCGCTATTTAATCCCAAATAACTAAAAACCGATCTTCTCCGATTTTCCAAATTCTTCAAGAAGGAACCAGAACTGAATTGAAACAAAAAAATTTTATCGGATATTCTTCAATTTCTAACATTGTAACCCAAATTAAAAAAAAATGAGACAAATCTTGACAATTAACTAAATATATCATATATTTATTGGGTAAAAACTGAAAAAGAACTAGAACCGAATCGAAAGCCGAGAATCCATGCCTAACTAAAACCGTTATTTCTACATTTAGTAATGACTGAATGCAAATATCTCAAAATTCAATTTACTTCTTGACAACGAAGACTCGCTTCATCGTTAACAAATACTAAAATACATGCAATAACACGTTAAAAAAGTAACAGAAAATTATAAATCAATCACCTTCTCCTATAATCACATTGATAGCAACAAAATCCACTTAAATATATTAGACAAAGCAACATCACCTTAACAAAATCACACACAACAACAAACAAAAATATCCCATGTGAATTCGTTTGTGAGTTATGTTTTCAACTCCACTTCCTTTCAATGTATTTCTCTTGCTTCATAATATAAAAATTATGCAATAAAGTTATATAAATATATAAATATATTACACGTAAAGTATATCATGTCCGTAAGACAGGTCGGCCCTGGTATTTTATAGTTGATCTTAAATTTCAAATGGCATTAAACTCATCGAAAATAGTGAGAACATAATTTATTATGAAATAAAATAAAAAACTGTAAACACCATTTTAAAGTGATATGGAGGGAGTACATCTCTTTCACGCTCATCCATCAAACTTTCCGTTGTTGTTATTACTTTTCTTGGTAAATCCGAACAGTTTAAGTAATACAAACACAATCACTATGATGTTCACTACTATGCTAACGAACAACACCCATGTCCACCATACTAACATTGTAAAAGTAACTATAAGAGGTTTTGTTTTTGAAAGATGAAGTGGTCGGAATTTTCAACTGTTACTTCCACCTGTAGGTATCAAATTTACAATATGACAAATAGGATATGTAAAGCAAAAACTACAAATAACTAAAATTAAAATACAAGAATATAATATTATAGTTGGATAAAATTGAACTGAAACAGCGTTGAGATTAAGATTTTTTCCTGAATTCTTTTAACGTTTGTATTTCTAGTTTGAATACGCTTAAGAACCTCAGCATACGATTCCCTATATCTTTAGTCTCGCAACTCGTGAAAACCAAAGTCTGTCAAATCTATATGTACGTTATACTCTCAAAAATTTGTTGCATTGGATATGTTTCAGAATGAGATGAACATGGCTTTTTATAACCTCATAAAATAATGTGTGGATCTAATTGCACTAAAGGGAGATTGTATTTTGGTTCTCTCATGAAGGCAATATCAGAGGTGGGTAGATTTTTTTATGTTACAAAATTAAATTCAAAATTAAATTTTCATTATTCAAATATTCAGTCAAAAACATAGTCTAATGAGAAATCACCCATTTATGGTAAAACTGTAAAATATATTTTATTTTTATATTTATATTTTCATGATTAGATTGTTCTTTATACTATTTATGTTTTTTTTATTTTCTTCAAAATTTAGTATATAGATTATACTATCATTAAGAGATGAAATACCATAATATAAATTAACATAGGTAAATAAATTTATATTTCTATGGAGTCTTAAGATGAAGATTATGTTCCGATCGTAGGAACTGTGGATCTGGTCGAATCTGGTTTTGAAGATGACAGTCCAGAAGAACATAATCAACCTCGAAGGGAGAGAAGAAAAAAAAAGATGCAAAAGCATTGTTATCATCTAAACGGCATTGGATGATGATATACTCTTAAGGATCTCTGCAGCAAACACAGTTCATGAAGTGTGGGAGATTCTGTAGCGAGAGTATATGGAGCAGAGAAGCTGATCATGGTGAAGTTGCATACTATACGGTAAAAGTATGAAACTTTGTGTATGGAGAAGAGGAAAATTGTTAAAGAGTACCTATCTAGAGTCTCTTTGATTGTGAATCAGATGAAGGCTTATGGTGAGTTTCCCACCGACGAGAACATCGTGATCAAGGTGCTGAGGAGTCTATCATTGCATTTTGAGTATGTTGTTCAAGCAATCATTGAGTCGAATGATCTGAGAACATACACATTTGATGAACTGATGAGTTCTTTGCTGGCTCATGAAGATCGATTTAGAAAAGCCAATGAGAAAGCTGAAGAAAAAGCTTTTGACGTGAATGAAGATTTTTCAGAAAATGGAAGATCTGGGTATTATGGAAGCCAAGGCAGAGGTAGTTATCATGGTCGAGGCCGTGTTTATGGAAGAGGAAGGGGTGGATTCAATGAGCAGAATCAACACCAAGGTTCATATGAAGAAGATCAAAGTTATCACATCAATGGATACAAGGATCAAGGTGAGAAATATTCAATGTAGATACTGCAAGAAGTTTGGGAGCAAGGACGCTGATTGCTGGTCCAAACAAAGGAATTATCAGATATCAAATTTTGCTCAAGATGTTGAGAAAAGAGAGTAAGTTGTTTATGACGCATTCTACTTGCACAAGTGCGTCTGATGTGGTGTGTTCCAATCACATGGAAGGAAAAAAGTCGATGTTCAGGGAGATTGATGAGTCAAAGAAGAGTGAAGTCAGACTTGGAGATGGCACAACACTGAAAGTTGAAGGAACTATTGCCATCAAAACAGAACAAGGTGATGTTAAAATTTCATATGATGTGCAGTATGTTCCTAGTCTTGCTCATAATCTACTAAGTGTTGGACAGCTTCTTACAAGTGGTTATAAGGTTGTGTTTGACGAGGCTGCTTGTGCAAAAAGTGATAAAACGACTGGGAAAGTTTTAGCACTTATTCACAGGAAAGACATAATGATGTTTTCTCTTGACGTATTAACTGTTCAAGGGAAAGATTTGGTTGCACAGGTTAAAGGCGACGCAGAGATAAACATGTGGCATTGGCGTTATAGACGTGAATGGGTTGAAATTCCTGAAGAAAGAAGAAAAGTTGTATGTTTCTGGTCCTCTGTATTTTGAAGAAGCAGAGAGATCTCTGGAGTGGCAGATTGCAATAAAAAAAGAAATACAATCTATGGAGAAGAATTGTACATGGGAATTCCACATAAAGAAGGAGCAAGGAAAAGATGAAATCTTTGAGTGTCAAAAGAAGTATATTTTTAATTTGGTGAAGAAGTTCAACATGTGTGACTGTGAGAATGAATAAAAAACGATTATTGTACGTGGTACACAATGTTCATTTTCAAATTTATTTTTTGGACAGACATACACTATGCAGAGAGTTCGGATGATAAGAAAAACTGTTTGGGAAGTTGTTTGAGTTTTGGGTTTGGTGATGTTATTTAGAGTTCAAAGAAGCAGAAGACCGTGACACTATCATCATCTGAAGCAGAGTATATGGCAGAAAGTGCAATAACAAGACAAGTTCTATGGTTAAAGAAGTTGTTAGCTGATTTATGTCTTGAACAAGTTAAAACTACAGAGATAGCATTTCATGACATGGCCAAGAAGTTTGGAGTATGCAACTTTGAATCAATGGGGAGTGTTGATTGATTCAAAATCAATCTAATTTTTAAGAAATAATAGAATTTATGGGTTAGTAACATGGATTTTTTTACTAGTTATTAGAAGTTTATTATTTAGTTTTTAATTATGGGATAATGGGACAGTTATCTAACCTTTATGTATTTGTTATTTTGTAATTTTTTTTTTATGTTATTCTATTTCAATCAAGCTTCCTTTCTCTGAAATTCTCTGACAATTACAATATGTAGTAAAAATTTCGCTTCAATTTGATCTAAACTTTCCTCTTGTTTATCATCGGTGAAGCATGGTTCCTTTCTGGTCATGGTCGAGTGAAAGATGTTCGGAATACAAGAACCAGGGAAATTGAGTTGATGCAGTGGCTTTGGGGAAGAAACATCGCTAGAATCTTCTCTGTAGAGGCGAAGAAGTTAGGCGGTGGTGAGAAGGACGGTAAAGATGAGTTGTGACCTTCAATACACCAAGAACAGCCACGTCGCAATTACTCTTCCAGTTTCCCACACATATTTTATAGTAGAACGTCTATAAATTAATATTGTTGGAATTTTAAAATTTTATTAATTTATATAAATATTAATTTACAAAAGTTTTTTTTTGAATATTTTGACTATTTTATTTATAAAATAAGAAAATATTTTATTTTATTGTCGTTACATTATTTAAATTTTAGAAATTTTTATTATTATATTGTTTTATTATCTTATTTAGTGTATATTTTTATGTTTGATAGAATTGTTATGTGGTTTTCGATATAAGTTTACTAAATATTATCAAAATATATTGAAATGTTAAGAAAAATAGAGGTATTTTCATTGTGAACATAAAACCAACAATATAATGTTTAGATGGTATTTATATGAAATATACATATATATATATATAGATTATTAATTTATGATTTGATTGGGATTATATATTTATATGAAAGTTTTAAAAATATTATTATCTTATTATTTTATAGATTTTTTTTTATCTTTTACACCGGTCCAAATTGGGACTGGTGAAATTTATTAATTTATACAGATTATTAATTTATCGAGTATTAATTATAGAGGTTTTGGCTTGAAACCTATTTTGTGCTCCAAACTAGCTTAAAAGCTTTAATAAAACTAAAGTAGCTGACAAAAAAAGAGTAAAACAAAGTCAAAAACTTCTTTTAAGCAAAAGAAAAAAGTCTTAAGTTCCTTTTAAATAACGATATCAAATTGTATTGGATTATAATTTCGTTTTGAGCTTAGGCTCATGGCTGTACGTACGCATCCGATTTTTTGAATTTTCAGTATATAAGCTTTGTCGACAAAAAAAAGAAAGAAACGATCTTTCGTTCCTCGTAGAGATGCCGTGCCAAAAGAATCAGATATCACATTTTCCACAGACTTTCTCATATTTTGAAGGAGATTTTATTCCAAAGTTTTTATATAAAATGGAGTAAGATTTTTTTTTTTTTACTAATAGAGTATTCTGATCTCAATGAAGTAGTCCAGATGAGAGATCGAAACGAACAAAGACCATGCCAGAACGTTACCATGTGGCTTACCTATAACAGTCTTCAGTATCAGACACCGTAGGATCTGCATGTAAATTCTCTAGTAACCAAGTTTCGAATCCAGGTGGCAAAACACACAACCATGAGTTCTTTACTACCGGAGGTAGAAACTCCGGTTAAATGGAGGAAGATAGTACTACCAAACTATAAAAAATAGTTTCACCTTTGAATAACCACGTTTTTGTTGACCACCAACCAATAAAAATTATTACATTAAAAAAAAAAATTATTACATTACATATTTGGGCAACACACGTTAAAACTATATATCTACGAACACAGGAAAAAGCAAATAATATAAGAAAGATACAGAGTAAGTACTAAACAAACAAAATGGAGATATGGCTACTCATCTTGGTCTCTTTCTCCGTATCTCTGCTTCTCCATCTCCTCTTCTCCCGCCGACGTCAATCCTCCTCTCCTCCTCTACCTCCTGACCCCCAACTTCCTCCCCTTTGTCGGAACCATCGGGTGGCTCCGAAAAGGCTTTAGCCTGCCATCAGGCGAAACAGCAACAGTGCTAACATACCGACCGTGACCCGCAAGAGTGTACCTAAGCTTACAATTCGCCAAATTCCAAACTTTCACCGTCTTATCCCACAACGCCGACACAATCGTCGGCGTAATCGTGTTGGGACTAAACCTAATGCAACTAACCCAATCACGATGCCCTTCACCGCTTCCGTCGGCAATAGTGTACTTACACTCACCTAAAGTGTTCCAAAGCTTGATCGTACGGTCAGGAGAGGTCGAAACGATCTGACGGTTATCGAGAGAGAAGGCGACAGAGAGGATGTATTCGGTGTGTCCGACGAATCTGCGAGTGGAGATGCCTGCGGCGAGATCCCAGAGACGAAAAAAAAATTGAAGAATAGAAAGGTCTAAGGAAGAAATAAGATTTAGGTATCGAAAATCTATTCCCTAGAAAATGAGCGGTATATTAAAATAATTTGGACAATCTTCAGTGGAAAAACCCGAGAACCAAATTATGCAACCAAAATGTAACTATCTGAAGGCCAATAGTTGCAAAATAGTGACATATTGTAAGAGAATAATAAAATAAAATTTACCACTTATTTGTAACCTATTATGTTTTACATTATCAAATTAGTGGCTCACAATACCCTAAACCCTAAATATCTTTTATTTGCGTTTTAAAACTGTATATAAAAGAAAACTTGTTATATATCAATTCGAGAACTTATAAAATTATTAATGTAGAATAAACTTATTGATTTTTTTTAGCCAAATCTAAATCATCACATTTACAAGTGGAGAACATGGGTTTTGTGAAGATGTGCATGTCCATATCTAAATCATTGCTATTTGCAACTATTTTGTAACATCTATATGTTTTACCGTCACAAATTACTAGCTAAAGAAACTATAAACTCTAAATGTCATTTTTCAATTTTAAAACTTATATGTAAAAGGAGATGATTGTATTTAAATAAAAATAACTTGAATCATTAGTGTAAAACAATATAACTGGATAAATTTAAACCAAATCAAAACTACTATACATGAATGTAATACAAATAGATGATACATGTTTGTAAATATTTGTGAATGTTTAAAAGTTATTAGTAACTCAAAATTATAAAATAAAAAATCCTCATTTATGGTTTTCACTATTCTCTAATGATACATAGTAACACAAATGTGAAAATAATGTATTTTAGAAAATCACTGAAACAAATATGATAGTAGTGGCAAAATAGTGACCAAAATTGCTACTACTTTATGACTAGATTATTTTTAAAAGTTGCAAATAAGTCACAAAATAAATGTACTTGTACACGATGATGACAAAAAAATTGTACTTGTACATATATATGTAGCAGCCATTACAACTAATTTTTTTTCTATGTCTGACATGTTATCATACTAATAATTAGTCACTGAATTGTTACTCTTTTCACTACAGTAAAAGGGTCACAAAATTGTTGCCACTAATTTGTCACTCCTACAAGTCAGTAGTAGCAAAACAGTCACAAATTATATACACATACTAATAATAACGCTTTTTTTATTGAAGGTGTAAATGTATAACAAAAATGTAGCTACGGTTTTGCAACTACGATATTTAAATTACATAAGTAACAAATTAATAAATATTCATATAAGACTATAATTTTAGCTGAACATACGTTGCTCTTTTATTACTATTTTGTGACTATGCAATTTAGTTGAAAAAGAGTTACAAATGCATCTCAAATTAGCAACTGTATTACTACTCCAAGATTTAGTCGCAAAATTGTAACCAAAGTACAACTCACTACGCATAATCACATAATGGTTGCAAATCCGTTTGAAGTTAGTATCACATATTTGCAACTACCAACTGTAGTTGCAATTGCAGTCACCAAATTAATGTTTTCTTGTAGTGTCCGCTCCGTCCACCACCGTCTCGGACCAATCATCACTCTCCGTATCCGTTCCCATCCAGCTATCTTCATCGCTGATGGTTCCCTCGCTCACCAAGCTCTCGTCTTAAACGAGCGCCGTTTTCGCCGACCGTCCACCCGCTGCTCCAAACAGCAGAACCACTTCCAGCAACCAACACGTCATCACGTCAGGGTTTTACGGAGCCACATGGTGTAGTCTCCGCAGAAATCTCACGTTCGAGATTCTTAATCCTTCCCGTGTGAGAACATACTCACACGCTCGTCGCTGGGTGCTCGAGATTCTCTCTGATAGAATCCGTAAGCACCACGGAAGAGAAGAAGAACCGTTCGTTGTTGTTGAACATTTTCAGTACGCCATGTTCGCGCTTCTGGCACTTATGTGTTTCGGAGTAAGCTCGATGAGAAACAAATAGAAAACGTTGGATATGTTCAAAGACGTATGCTTCTTGGCTTCCCTAGATTCAATTTCTTGAATCTCTGCCCTAAGCTAACCAATATAATATTCAAAAGGAAATGGGAAGAGTTTCTCCATATCCGGAAAGAGCAAGAAGATGTTCTCCTTCCACTGATTCGTGCTCGGAGGAAGATCGTTGAAGAAAGGAAGAAGAAAGACTATGTGCAATCATATGTTGACACTCTACTCGATCTAGAGCTTCCGGATGAGAAAAGGAAGGTGACCTAGAACGAAATTGTCAGCTTATGCTCAGAGTTTCTCAACGGCGGGACTGATACAACAGCGACGACGCTGCAATGGATCATGGCCAATTTGGTAAAAAATCCGGAAATCCAAGAGAAGCTATACCAAGAGATCAAAAGCATGATCCGAGAAGAAGCAAAAGAGATCGAGGAAGAAGAGGCGCACAAGATGCCGTATCTGAAGTCGGTAGTGTTGGAAGGTCTCCTGACACATCCTCCGGGACATATGGTCCTCCCACACAGCGTCAAAGAGGACACTGTGTTGGGAGGGTACAAAATACCCTACAAAGGGATGGTTAATTTCATGGTGGCGGAGATAGGGAGAGATCCAGTGGTGTGGGATGAGCCAATGGCGTTTAAGCCGGAGAGATTCATGGGAGAAGAAACGGTGGATATAACCGGAAGTAGAGGGATTAAGATGATGCCGTTTGCAGCAGGAAGGAGGATTTGTCCGGGAATCGGGCTAGCGATGCTGCACTTGGAGTACTATGTGGCGAATATGGTGAGGGAGTTTGAGTGGAAAGAAGTTAAAGGTTGTGAAGTTGACTTGGCAGAGAAGGTGGAGTTCGCTGTCGTTATGAAGCATACACTTAAGACTCGTGCTGTTCCTAGGTGAAGTTCCGAAACTGGAGTTTTCAGAGCAGTTGATTTCGGAGGTGGTCTTTATGCTTTTAAACGAGCTTCTCGTTAGTTTCAGTTCCCTAGAAAAAGGGTTTGAATCTGATCTGTCATCTCTTGAACTTGAGCTCCTCCAATCAAAGCTGCTATAAGAGCAAACAAATTAAACTAAATTTGAAACTATCTTTTGGCGGTAACATATTTTTAGAGGATAAACGAAAAAATGGTTTTGTTAAAATCAAATATCTTAAAATTGTGAAAAACACATTCAAATAGCATTAAAACAAATTTTATCCTTAACAACAGTACACAAGAGGGAGAAACTCCAAAATAACTCATCAAAAGGTCAAATGGAAAATTACGTTTAGTGATTGAAACTAAGCTTAGATATTAAGGATTGAGGTTAACATTAGGTTTAAGAATTATAATAATTTAGGAAGATTCTCTCTTTTTCTCTGTTATTTTGTGACAACAAAACTTTCAAGCATATTTATTAGATTTAGTCTTACTCACAGCCCAGCTTCTTTACTAACAACGGTCAGGACAAGTCTAGCAGCATTGTATTTTATCATTAAAAACAAAGAGGCTTCTTTTTTTATTTCGCCAAACAAAAGTGTTCCCATTAAAACTCTAAAAACAAGATTGAAATTGCTTTCTTCTGTCTCTGCAAATCACTTAAATGTTAGCTTCAGACCAAACATTCTCATGAACCATTCTTTTAGCTCAGAAAATCCTCAGGAGAAGTTAACAAACTATTAATAGGTTCTGAGTATTTGACCAAATGACATTAATACAATTAAACAAAGTACTTGTTACAACTTACAAGTTACATATACACCACTTTATAGATGTTTTACCAACATATTATATAAACAATACATAGGGAGTGAGATTCTTTTCTCTCATCCTCTTCCCAAATGGGCTAAACAGAGAGAATGGAATGTAAACTCCCCTTTCTGTCACTCATTTCCGTTTTCCAGAACCGATAAACTGGAAACCTTGTTTGGAGCATACGAGAACAAGGATAAATTGACTTCTCCTTCAGCAGAAACACATGAAGCTGCTCAAAACCAAGTTCCAGAGGATGAACAAAGTTGAAATTTCAGCAATTAAGATGTGAGTTTTCTGTTGATTTTAATTTTTTTGAACTTACTCTTAAATATTGTTTTAATCAACTCCTCAAGAACATATAATACACGATTTTCAGGACTTCTTTTCATTCTGCAAAGAAAATGTTGTTGCTAGTGGGAAATCACCACTGGAGATTTACCTTGAAGAACCACCTATAGACGGGAAGGTGTTTGCGAGTTTGGATATCTTGGATTATTGGAAAGAGAACTCGAAACGTTTTTGTGCATTGGCTTTAATGGCGTGTGACCTTCTTAGCATCCCTATCACAACCGTAGCTTCTGATTATCTTTCAGCATAGGAGCTCGAGTTCTGAACAAATACAGAAGTCTTCTGCTGCCCAAACATGTCCAAGCACTAATATGTATGTTAAAGGGATTTGAAGCTTATGAAAATGGTAATAACCTTTATTATAACAAGTAATTAAGACTACTATCATGGTTCTTGATCTTTATTATAGTTATCTAATTCAGTCTGGATCATATATGTAGAGGAAGATGAAGAATTTGTTGATGATGAGACATTACCATCATTTGAATCCATTGTCAATAAAGAAGATGAAGATTGATGGAGAATCATTTTTAATTTAGTATTTCAGTTCAGCTTGTTGGTTTTTACATTTCCCTTTAGAATTTAAATTTGACATATTTACAGTGTATTTGGTGCTGAATTTATGGTTGGAATTCCTTCGGTGTTGGATTTATCATTTATGTTTGGAATTGATTTGGTGTTGCTTTTATGTTCTTTTGGTTATAGAAAGCATTGCTGTGTCTCAGTGTTTGTTTCTTTACGAGCAACTACCTTGTATGTTGCTTTAAAAAAAACTACGGTTTAAACTAACTCGTCTATTGCATTGTCTAACATATCTTAATCTCATGAGCTGCTGCCTAAAACATATAACTGCTCTGTTGCTTTTCTAAAAATAACAAAGTTGTTTCATACAGGCTGAAACCCATAAGTTTGAGATTGATAAAGAACAAAGCTTTTTCTGATGTAGTTAAATCAAAATCTAAGAGGGGAAATGCAGCAAAATCTGCATAAGAACTGCAACAGTAAGTTGAATCGTTTTCTAATATTTTTTTCACTCGGTGCCTCTAGCTCCTTCCTGTTTGGAATCACCATTCCATGACTACAAGGCTTCTATGGTCTGTATCTCCTATGTGTTAACATCTTCCCTGGTTTATAAGAGTGTAACTTGTGTGTTTTCAGGTATGAGTTAAACCTTCTAAAGAATTAATGACAGAGATCTTTAGTGAGACTGGATTCAGGCAGTTAACACAAATGTTCCTGGCGATAAAATTCTTCCACACATCTCAATACATTCTTTCCAGAGCCGTTCACGGACCAGCGAGAACTATATGCTATTTTAATGTAGGTAACCCGCGGGTCAACCCGCAGACAAAGTAAGCTAGGTGTGGCGGGCTTGGACAAGACTTCTCTGGCCGCAACCCGCCGCGGGCCAACCCGCCTGGTCTAGTGAGTTAATTGAACCTTTGCGGGTCTGTCCATGTGGACGCGGGTCAACCCGTCTGACATAGCCAGCTCGTCTGCGTGAAACATTAATCCTCTTAAGCAGCGTAGTTTTGGAAATTAGGTTTCATCACCTTCTTTTTTCCACCGCCATTAGAGAGATTGAGATGGTGGAATAAACGTGAATAATCTTCTTTGGTTTCCATCTGGACGTTTGATCTTCGTCTTCATCAACATAAACTCTCCCATTACAGATTCATCCCGTTAAGCTTCCCATTAGGTTCATCAACCACGATCTAGCCTTCAATGCGAGTTTCTTCTGTGCGAAGCAGTGTATCTGCGAGTATATAAAGGTAGCCTTGCTCCTCTCAGAGATGTATTTATTAGATATTGTTTTCGAATTCACTTTTTTGTTGGTTTTCACTCCTTTTGTTTATGTATTGCATTGTTTATGTATTGCAGTCAACAGTCATACAAGCCACCGTTCAGAATCATATTATCCAGGTGGGTTCAAGTTATTCCATAATCGGTTTTGATATGACTCAGAGCAATCTGAACTTTAAGCTGTCTGAATTTTCTATCGATTTGACTCAACCGTCGAAGTGCGTCTCTACCGTCAAAGTGCATCTCATCAGATTCTAGTAGGTTTTCCCTCTCTATCTTTTATCACCTCTCTACCAGATATATGATTGTCCATTGTAATCAGTTTCTGTTTGAACACTTCTTTTTATGAAGATAAAATGGAGATATGGCACTAAAGATACGTTTCTTCAGTGACAAAATGTCAAAGGTTGGAGTTCATCCCAAAGAGTTCATCGACAAAGAAGTTTATAGGATTTGGGTGATGTTGAGTCGAACACATATGCCTGCTTTTGTTTTTAATTTCTTTGACAGCTTCCCATTTCGTCATCTCTATACTTGATTTCCTTCTTTCCCTTTTTCAAGTCAAGCAAGCTGAACTTTTTTTAATCAAGGCAATTAATGCAAAGCTGCCGCTCGCTTACATTTAAATTTTGGAGCTTAGGTAGCAACTGTTATAATACAGGTGAATCTGCATCTTGGTTTAGGTCTCAGTCTTTATTTCAGCTGTCACAGACAGTAGTGTGTGTGTGTGTGTGTGAGAGAGAGAGAGAGAGAGAGAGAGAGAGAGAGAGATAGAGAGAGAGAGAGAGAGAGAGAGAGAGAGAGTACTAATTATATTCACAGCACTGCAATAGCTATCAACAGTAGCATCTTTAGTATCTTACCATGGTAACTCTCCCAAAGGTTTATTGTTACGTTCAAGAACTATTTACCGTTGAGGGAGCAGAGACTTTGCACTATTGTTATTGTCTCCAATATGGCTATAGATATATGGAAGAATCTGTGAATAAGGTAAACAAACTTAATGAAACGAAGTATTTAAGTTTGATTGTAATAAGTACTAATCAATAACCAGAATAATATTATTGGATGTTGTGTTCATCGGATTTTATAAGTTATTCAAGAGTACTTCGAGGTTTAGCTTCCAACACTGTTGCTTGAAATGATTTTTTTTTGTCTTTCTAGGCAAAACTATGAGACGTAGTGGATAATAGGTTTTACACTTTACTTCTATGTCTGTTTTTTTCTTCATGTTCTCTTATATCCTGTAAATTTAAGTTAGATAAAAATCAATGTAAAATCTAGAAATAACGTATTTACCTTTTCTGGATATAGTAAGAAAAGAGAGAAGAATGTCCATCAAAGGGAAACAATTACATTATAAAATTCAAGGGGAATGATAATATTAGTAATCTAATTTCTGATTCAATATTATATAAAGACAAGGTGCCGTCAGGGTGGTGTGACCAAACTACTAGATCGGAAAAGGCCACACAGACTCATAGAAACAGTCGTCTTATCAGCCTTCAAAAATTGAAATAGTCTTTAGGACACATGATCGAACATTTTACGTGATGTGCTCCTCAGATAGAATGCTTATACATACTTCTCTTATTCTCTTTCTTAAGTTAAGCAAGAAACAGAGTTCCAGAAGCAGAAAGCACAGTTTGAGCCGCGACTAAAACAAAGAAATGATACACTCAGGTCTTAGAGAAAAGATACAAGGTAATATGAAATCGGAAAAAAAAATTATGAAGCTGGGTGATTGAGCTGCAGAGACAAGACATACAGCTTGAGGAGAAGATGCGTAATGTAAGAGGTGTATCAACAAAGATGTGACTACGTTGCAGAGATGTAAATCACAGCTTGGGCTGCAACTCAAACAATAAAAATCTAAGATTAAATATTTGGAGCAGAGACAAAGG
Organism: Eruca vesicaria subsp. sativa; assembly: GCA_932364175.1. Taxonomy (NCBI): domain Eukaryota; kingdom Viridiplantae; phylum Streptophyta; class Magnoliopsida; order Brassicales; family Brassicaceae; genus Eruca; species Eruca vesicaria. The sequence continues at coordinate 114,282 of CAKOAT010647376.1, read as the reverse complement.
ATCAAAGACATATGCAGAAAAAAGGTTGTTGAACTCAAGGGAAGAAAGCCTAACTTGAGTTGGAATCATGCTATCAAAATCTATGATCCAATAATTAGAAGGTTCACACAAGTAACAGATATTGAATAAACAAAATTGGTGGATGAATAATACAGACAGAGGCATTGCTTAAGGAGCGATTCTTGAATTCAAAAGCTATGATGATAAATATTACTGATATTGAATATGAAATTGAGAAATTATAGGCATATGAAATTCAGAAATTCCATATGCTTAGATAAAATATACATTACACTCCAATTTATCCGATAAAATGATTACACATTAAATTCCACCAAATAAATAGACAAAATATTTACTGTGTTTTGTATAAGTATGTTTTATTTATGTGAAAACTGAATTGATGTTTATAGATAACCAAATGGTCCATATCCTTAAAGAAAAAAACAAACTGAATCAGAATCAAACAGCGAAAATCACCAAATAATTTTAGTATGAGAAGTACCAAATATTTTTAAAACACTACTGATAAACCGAACTGCCTAATAAACGAATCACCAGAATATTTTTTTATCCATCTAAAAAAAAAATTACCCAAAAAATATAATTTTATGAATAATTTATATCCAAAATATTTAAATTTATCAAAATTACCCGATATTTAATTTAAACTAACTGAAACTGATTCATTATCTGAAGTATTGAATATTATCCGAAAACCCATAACCGGTTTGGAACCAATATTTTAGTGGATATTAGTCCATTCCTGAAATTGTTTCATCACCCGAACTAAAACTGAAACAAATTTAAAGATAACTGAACGGTTCATATATTTTTAGAACAAAAAAAAAATGAAATGAAAAACAAACCGGACAGAACTGAAAACCGTATATGTACCCAAATATTCAAAGTAATGTTTATATACTTAAACTATTAATTATAATTAGTTTTAAACTTACCAAATAATTTTAAAACATTACTTATAAACTGAATTACCCGGAAAAATAAAATACGAAGTATTTTTATCCAACCTCTTAAAAAATTGTCTGAATGACCCAAAAGTTTCAAATCCAAATCATTTATATCCAAAATAATTAGAATTCCCTGAACTACCCACTATTTAATCCCAAATAACTAAAACCGATCTTGTCTGATTTTCCTAATTATCTAAGGAAGAACCAGAACTGAATTGAAACCAAAATTTTTATTGGATATTCTTCAATTTCTAACATTGTAACCCAAATGAGACAAATTTTGACAATTAACCAAAAAGTTCATATATTTATTGAGTAAAAAACGGAAAACAGAACTAGAACTGAATCGAAAGCTGACAATCCATGACTAACTAAAACTGTTAATTCTACAGTTACTAATGACTGAATGCAAATATATCAATTTTATTATTGACTGCAACAAAGGCTCGCTTCATCATTAACAAATACTAAAATACACGCAATAACACCTTTTTTTTTAAAAAAAAACAGAAAATATCTAAACCAAACCTTCTCCTATAATCACATTGACAACAACAAAATCCACTAAAATATATTAGACAAAATAACATCATCTTAACAAAATCACACACAACAACAAACACAAATATCCCTTGTGAATTCGTTTGTGAGTTATGTTCTTAACTCCACTTCCTTTGAATATATTTCTTACTAATCATAATATAAAAATTATGCAATAAATTTATATAATAATATAAATATATTACATGTAAAGTATATCCCATCCGTAGGACGGGGCCGACCTTAGTATTTCATATTTGATCTTAAATTTCAAATGACATTAAAATCATCTAAAATGGTGAGAACATAATTTATTAAGAAATATAAAAAAATATTTAAACACCATTTAAAGTGATATGGAAGGAGTATATCTCTTTTACGCTCATACATCAGACTTGTCGTCGTTGTTATTACTTTTCTTGGTAAACTTAAAGCCGAACAGTTTAAGTAAAGCAAACACAATCACTATGATGTTCACTACTATGCTAACGAGCAACACCCATTTCCACCATACTAACATTGTAAAAGTAACTATAATAGGTTTTGTTTGAAAGGTGAAATGGTCGGAATTTTCAACTGTTACTTCCACCCGTAGGTATCAAATTTACAAGATGCCAAATATGATATGTAAAGCAAAAACTACCTATAACTAAAATTAAAATACAAGAATATAATACTGTAGTTGGATAAAACTGAACTGAAGCAGCGTTGAGATTAAGATTTTTTCCTTACTTCTTTTAACGTCTGTAGTGCTAGTTTGAATATGCTTAAGAATCTCAGGATACTATTCCCTATATCTTTAGTCTCACAACACGTGAAAACCAAAGTCTATTGAATCTATATGTATGCTATACTCTCAAGAAATTGTTGTATTGGGTATGTTTCAGAATGAGATGAACATTGTATTAACGTTGTAACGACATATTTAATGCCTTCTCCCGAGTTATAATCCCTTTAATAATGTCATTGTCTATCTTAAGTTCTTCAAAATTCTAAGGTCATAAGATCAATTAATTCATATCCCTAGATATTATTTGAGATTTATTTAGTAATTAAGTATATTCATTCTAACAAAAAATAATGCCATTACTTATTAAAAATGATGGCATTCATCATATCTAATTATGACATGAGTTATTACAATTATGACAAAAAGTTCAATTTTTTTTTTAAATATACAACAGTCAGTATATGGTATTTAAAATAACAAAAAGTATAAGAAAAAAAATTTAAATTAGATAGAATTTCATATAAACGTATAGACTAAAAATTTAATAAATAAATTTTATTAAATCTTTATAATGAGAAAATATTTGTATATACTGTTTTTTTATTTTCTTAAGAAATATAGTATACATATGATACCATAATTAAGACATAAATTACCATAATATAGATGATAATATTTAAATTTCATTTTATTATATTATAATATTTTAAAATCTGTTTGTTTCCAAAAATTTTCTAGTTTTCAGAAACATATTTTAAGAACATAATATTACTTTTACAGAGTGTGTTATTTACCATCTGATTTATAGCTAATATAATATTATTTTTTAAAGTTATTACATGATGCTAGGCATGTTCAATCCAGAATTCGATCCGGTTTTTGTTCGGTTTTTGCGATTTTTGGTATTTCGGTTTATAAAAATTAGCTACCATATTGGACCCATATTTAATCTGGTTTTGTATGGTTTTTATACTATCAATTTTCCAATTTATTTGGTTTTATTCCATAAAACATTATCATTGAATTGGTTTTATATGATATGAATTTTAAAGAGCCATATTGTCCACCCTGTCATTTACTAAAACCATCTTGGATGTTTATAAATAATAGAATGTAAATGAATAACAAAAAATGATCAATTACTCAGCTTTTTATAGCTCTTCTTGTCTTCTATGTTCTTTCGAAGAAATTCCATGCTACCATCTAATTTTCCAATTTCTTAAAACATGCAAAATCAAATCAAATCTGGATAATACAAAATGAATAAAAATTAGCAAGACTTACATTCACTCTGTCACTTACTCAATGAAAAAAGAAGAAAAAAAGTAAAAAAAAAAAATATTCAAAAGAATTGGAAGTTAAAAACTTTCGGCTACACTGAATAATTTTTATTGTTTAAGTGTTTCTTAAATTAGAAATTCATTAAAATCATATCCGTTCGGTTTATATGTTATATACCAAATCAAAATCATATTGTCTATTTCAGTTCGGTTCGGTATTACCACATTGAACATGCCTACATGATGTCAAGATTGTTGTAACATAATCAATTTATTATAGATATTTATATTTTGAAAATACCTTAGACGTTTTAATAGTCTTTATATCATCACATCAAAGATTAATAAAGTATTTTAATATTGTTTTTTGTGAATAGTTAATTTAGTAAATCTATATTTAAGTTTATTACTCAATGTAAGCATGAGCTTAATCAAGTTTCTAAATTACTGAAAATATGTAACACTTATAAATATATATATATATATCAGAAGTTAATTTTAGCTAAAAATGAAAAAAATAAAAATAAAATTGACTAAATTATATTTTAAAAATAAATAAAATATTATAAAGTTTTATTAAAAAGAAAAAATTAATTTTAATAAACTAAAATAATTTACATACAATCAGATTAGAAAATTAAACTTAATAGAAACTACATATAACTAATTTTTATGATTTCAAATTAATAAATTTTAAATTAAATGTACGGAAAAATATATATTTTATTTTAAATAAGATATATACTTAAACGTTATTATTTCTGTATATGATGCATGAAATCATTTAGTATAGTTATAACAAAAAATTTCCAAAAGTTTAATTTTACCATTAACGAATGACACCTTTTATTATTATCCAAACTGAGAATTATAAATAAGAAACCAAAAACCATAAATGTCATAAAAATGAAAGATTTTTAAAAAGGGAACTGTCAGTTTGTATAGAAATGTCACAAATATATATACGATTTCTGTTTCGTTTTAGTTAGCGTTTAAGAAAAAGTATTAAAATGTTACAAAATTTATAAAGTTTATTTTGGTTACAAAAAATAAAATTCAACAAAAAGATTTCAACCAATAAGGAAATATTTTTTTATTATTGTTTACAAATTTCAAATGACACTAAATTTTATCTAAAATATTAAGAACATCACTTATTATGTACTTATGGATTAGAGTTAAATGGTAGGATTTGGTGGGGTTTAATTTCTCTTACATAAAAATTGAAAAAAAAACATAATAAAATTTTAAAATCATTTTAAAAAAACTCATTTTTGAATTTCAAAAAGATATTTGAAAACAAATTTCTATAAGTTATAAGAATTTCGAATTTAAAAATATATAATTCGAAATTATATTTTTTTCTTTTTATTATTTATTTGTATTTATATATCTATAAATCAATGATTAGTAGGATTTTTTTTACCCCTTTGATAAATATATTTTGATCATTTTCTTCATTGGGGACTCTTTTGGTGATAAAAACCTAAAAACAAATTATTTGAGAGAATTTTTCTACATATAATGATTTTGAAGAAGGAGCTGTAATTTTTTAAACGAATGTTACAAGTATATAATCCATTTGTTTTATTTAGTTGTTGTTTAAGGTTTTGCACAAATATTAGAAAATACAATTTTTTATGCAATTTATCTTGGCTATGTAAAAAAAAAAAACAAAACTATTTCAACCAATAAGAAAATATTGTATTTTATAATCAATCACAAATTTCAAATCACATTAATTTCTTATAAAATAGTGAGGACATCAAACAAAATAAAAATATTGAAACGTTATTTAAAGTTATACAGAGGAAGTTTATCGCTTTCCTACTTTTCCATCAGAATTGTTGTCACCGTTCTTCCTAAAATCAGAGCCAAACACATAACGCCAAACGAACACAAGCGCTATCGCGCACGAACATATGGCAATGACTAACACACATTTCAACCATACTTCCATTGTAAAGATAACTATAAGAGTTCTTCGTTCTTGGAAACTGAAACTGTCTCCTCTGTCAGAATTTTCAACAAGTACTTTCACCTGTAAGACAAAAATTTACAAGATTGAAAATTTCCTTTGTAATATAAAAACTACAAATCATAAAAATTAAGTTACAATAATATAATATAGTAGTTGGATAAAATTGGACTTAAGCAGAATAAATATTATATCTCTTTCCTTAATTTTTTAGACGAACGTAGAGTGCAGATTTGAATATGCTTAAGAATTTGAGGACAAAACCGCCTATATATTCAATATGACAGTACTTGAGAATCAAAGCCTTTCAGATCTATATATATGCTATATTGTCAGACACAAAAAAAAAAAGAAGAAAATAAATTGCTGTATTGAATGTATATTTTCATAATAATTCTGATCATGGCTTTTATATCCCCATAGAATAAGGTGTGCATCTAATATCAATAAATGGAGATTATATTTTGATTCTTTCATAATGACAATATCAGGAAGTGGTATCGAATTGTCATTAGTCAAAGATTTAGTCAAAGACAATTCGTCCATATATGGTAAAGTTCTAAGAAAATATTTTTTCTTATATTTATATTTTCAAAATTTATTTGTCCTAATCATTATGTTTTTTTGATTTTCTTAAAAATATATTATATTGGTGATATTATATTTAAGACAAAAATACCAAAATATGAATTATCATAGGTAATTAAAATTATATTTTATATTATAATTTTTATATTATCCTAACATCAGCTTTATTATAAAATTTACATATTTCCAAATATTATCTATTTTTTACAAAAACATATTTCGAGAATGTAATATTTATTTTATAAAAGTTTTGGCAGGTGAAGCTCTCTCTTCTGAAGGAATTTTCAATTACACTACAAGAAAACACGTCTTTTACTAGGACGGGTTTTCCTCGTTATTTCCTAGTAAATGGTCCTTTACTAGGAAATAACGAGGAAACGCGTTTCGTCGAAAGACGTTTATCGTAAAGCATATTTTCCTCGTAATTTCCTAGCTAATTTACGAGGAAAGGTTTCCTCGTAAACGCGTGGAAAAGTTGTCCTCGTAAGGTCCACGTAGGCTTTCCTCGTAAGGGCATAGTAAACTGTTTCCTCGTAATCTCGTAGTAGACTCTTTACGAGGAACTTGCTAGGAAAGTTTACTAGGAGTTTACTTCGAAATCTTTACGAGGATTTTACTTCGAAACAATTTTTTCCTATTTAAAAAAAATATTTATAAATTAAAATTATATATATTAAAAAAATTAAAAAAATAAATAACAAAATATTTATAAATAACTAAATAATATACAATTAATAAGTTTTAAAATTAATACAATTAAAAACTAAAAAAAAAACTAAAAGGGATGCTGGTCTTGAAATTGGTGCACGAAGTCGTCGTCTCCAATGTTGGATGCCGGCTGTGACTGAGATGGTGGAGGCTGTTGGGATGGAAGGGCTCCGCTTTCCCGTCTCTGACGCAACATCTCCGCCACTTGCGGGTTTCCAACCGCCATAATGTCGAGGATATCGGTGAGCGTACTCACATGAG